>VCJN01001640.1:0-83354 GCA_006384855.1 Tetraselmis striata
CACACACAATAGCAAAGCAGTTTTTAACCTGAGCGCCCTTGACCAGGGCGAGTAGGTATACAGCAAAATAACCATGATATCACATCTTTGTGGTATTCCGTTACGAGTCTGGGCACATTCTGTAACATATTAACCGCCCATGGCCCCTCATTCTTTTACCGACCGGGTCTGTTTGGTATCGCCCAACGGCGCACTTCAATCTGTCCATTTCAGCTCCAAACATCGCCCGGACGGACAATAAGACACGGCCGAGTTATCGGCTGAAAACCTCAAGTTGTCTGATCAGCGTCCCAGCTTGTTCTGCCACATGCCACCAGGCCCGGGGCGCACCTCCGTCTGCTCGACCACGCCCGCCCAGCTGCTGCCAGAGTCAAACCACACGTCCATGGTGTCCTCGCCCTTGCGCAGCCGGCCGGCCTCGCCCTGGTACTCTGGCGGCAGCAGGTCCGCGACCTCAGCCTGGAACCAGATGTCGGAGCCTTCTCGCCGCAACGAGGGCCACATGTGCGCGATGGTCCCCTCATTCATGAAGGGCCCTCGTCGGTGTCCTGTCGTAAAACACCGGGATGGGCACCCCCACTTGCGCTGGCGGCTGATGCACCAGTCGTTGCGCCCTCCGTCATGGCCGTGATGCGGCGCTTGTCCGACCTGGAGGCCGTGCGCGGCATGGCATGACATGCCGTCAGCGCGGCTGGCGAGCGCAGAGCCATGCATTGCCGGACGAGCAAAAGCAAAACGTGGGTCATCACCGAATTGGGGCCGCATTGAGCACCCGGCGCGTAGCAAGGATGACAGGCGGGTCAGCGCACCTCGGGGATCCACTTGACGCCCTCAATGGCGGCCAGCGCCTCGTCGCGGAACCCGTCCACGCTGGCAAACCACTGGCTGGTGGCGCGGAAGATGGTGGGCTTCTTGGTGCGCCAGTCGTACGGGTACTTGTGCGCGTACTTCTCCTGCTTCAGCAGGGCGCCCGCCGACGTGAGCGCCTGGATGACCGCGTCGTTGCCCTCATCCTGCACAAACTTGCCGACAAACTGCTCGCCGGCCTCCGAGGTGAAGCACCCCTCCGCGTCGACGGGCGAGAGAAGATCCAGGCCGTACTTTAGCCCGACCTGCCCGCGGATTGGCGGCAGCAAACAGCGCCACCGTTAGCAACAAGTGCGGAACCTCAAATGCCCCAAATGGTCCGTTTGTGACGCCGGCGGCCGGGTGGTGATGTGCCGGCAGCCTGGGTGGCGGACCTGGTAGTCCTCCTGGCCGTGCCCGGGCGCCGTGTGCACGAGGCCCGTGCCGCTCTCCGTGGTGATGTAGTCGCCGCCCACGACCACCGGCGAGGAGCGGCTGTACAGGGGGTGCGTGTAGCTGGCGCCCTCCAGGTCCGCGCCCGTCAGCACCGCCACCTTGGTGAGCGTGAGGCCCCACTTGTCGGCCAGGGTGTCGATGAGCTCCTCCGCCACGACGAGACGCGCCGACGCCAGGCTGCTCGCGCCCTCGCCGCTCGCCTCCACGACCGCGTACTTCAGGTCCCCGTTGACGGCGACCGCCTGGTTGGCGGGGATCGTCCAGGGTGTGGTGGTCCAGATCGCAAACGCGGCGCCCTCCAGCGCAGCGGCGGTCTCAGCGCTCGCGCCGGCCGGGGGAGCGGACAGCGGCATCGCCACGTAGATGCTGGGCGAGGTGTGCCCCTCCGGGTACTCCAGCTCCGCCTCGGCCAGCGCGGTGCCGGAGGACGGGCTCCAGTGCACGGGCTTGCGGCCTCGGTAGATGAAGCCGTTGAGCAGCATCTTGCCAAACACCTAGGTGGGAAAGTGTTGGGAAGGCTCAGCCGCTGACGAGTGCGCCCATGCACACCGCCCTCCCGCTCGCCATCGCCAGCGGGGCAAGCGCAGCGGCACCACGGCGAGAGTACCTCGAGCTGCTTAGCCTCGTACTCTGGCAGCAGGGTGAGGTACGGCTCCTCCCAGTCGCCCCAGATGCCGTAGCGGCGGAACTGGTCGCGCTGGGACTTCATGGTCTTCACGGCGAAGTCGCGCGCCTTGTAGCGCAGCTTGAGGGGGGTCAGGTTGGCGCGCGCCTCGTCGCTCATGGACTGCAGCACCTTGAGCTCGATGGGCAGGCCGTGGCAGTCCCAGCCAGGGCGGTACCGCACGCGGCGGCCCTGCAGCATCTGGTACCTGCATGGTGCCACACACCGCGGCGCTGTTGCTGCCCCCTGGCCGGGCAGCAGGGAAACAAGGCATCTGCCGACATGTGCGCAGGCAGGCGGACCTGTTGATGAAGTCCTTGAGGATCTTGTTGAGTGCATGTCCGATGTGGAGGTCACCGTTGGCGTACGGCGGCCCGTCATGCAGGGTGTACGGCTCGCCGGGGTTGTTCTTCATCAGTTCATTGTAAACATCCATCTCCTGCCACAGCTTCTGAATCTCAGGCTCGCGCTGCACGCTGTTCGCGCGCAGGTTGAACTTGGTCTGCGGCAGCAGCACGGTGTCCTTGTAGTAGGATGCCTCCTTCTTTGGCTTGGACTTCTTCTGGCTGGCATCGGCTCCCTTGCCGGCCCACACCATCACACTGCGGCGGCCCGCAGCATCCAGCAGCCCAGACCCCGCGCGCCAGGGGGATGCGCCCGAACGAACGTCCTTCCTGCCACTGCAAACGCGCCTCTCCTGTCAGTGCACGGGTCTGCGCTACGTGCCATTCCATGAAGCTGCGCGTCATGGCCCGCCAAGGCCTCGTCACTGTACGGGGAGCGGGTAGCTGCTTCGCTGTCTCACCTGCTGCTCCGGAAGCTCGGGGCTGACGCGGTGACGGCCACCGGTGGCTTCACGGCGACCCGCACGGGAACAGCCAGCCCGGTGGTCTGAAACCACGTGTTGATCTTTGTCGCCATCCCCATGGCTTCCGAGCTGGCGCCGAAACCTGGCACACGCAGTAGTGGCACACTTCAATATTCGCCCAGGCATCGGCAGGTAGGACAACTCCCCCCCCCCCCCCCCCCCCCCCCCGCCCCCACACCTCCTTGCAACCTCTCGACTACCAGTTATATCCGCGTTCACCGAGCTCATTCCATCGCCATGTTTTGATTCGTCTCGATTCACTCGGTATCACTTCCTTGCCGCAGTTCGGAAAGTATAAGTCTGGCTCGAGCTTGCTTCGCAACAGAGGCGGCGCGGCTCGCACTGGCGACCAAATGGCCAGCCAATTGTGAAACCGGCCCCGCGGCGATGCGGGAAATGGCCGTGCGGACAGGGTTACCACCTGACGAATCACGCGACCCTCGGGACCCTCAGGCTCGCACAGCGCCCGTGCACAGGGCTGCAGAGGTGTCTGACGCAGAGGGCGCGACAGCGGATGTAGTTTGTGGTCTGCTCGGCTGCACGTCATCGCACCTGTCGTCTATCGCACCTCTCGCGTGGGTGGCCGCCGCCCCCCATCAGCTCGGCTTCCAGCAGCACTCCTTTGGATAGTCCACGTACCACGTCGCGCGTCTGCTCGCAACGAGATGTTGCGACGACCGTCGATGAGGATGTAAACATATCAGTGGGACTGCGTGGCACCATCAGCGTGCAGGACGAAGTGTTTATATAAGAAATATTGTATACGAAAGTACACCTATCAGTGCTGATGATAGTACGTCACTGTTCTCGTGCGCACGACGACGGAGCAGCAAGCTCGGCGGCCTGCGATTCCTCCGCCGCCCAGCGAGCCATTCATCACGCAGCCCGCCAAGCACACGACACCCATCTCCTGCACGCCACCCTCGCACGCCAGCCGACGCGTGTCTGTATCCTCTATCGAGCGGCACGCGGCTTGACTAGCACTTTTGGCCCGCACGGACTCGACGGTGAGAGCAGCGGCAGCCTGGTCCCTGATGCGTGCGTGCGTGCTGCGAATAGCGACCAGTTACGGGGTACCAGAGTACATACCTACCCCTACAGCCCGACAGTGCCAGTAGGTGGGGCAGAAGAGCCGAGACGCTGAGGTCGAGCTCTCCTTAGCTGCACAGTTGGCGCCTCGGACCGGAACAGAAAGAATCCGGTGGCCGAGACTAGGCGTGGCACTCTCGGGCCGGGTGTGGCTTGCGGCCCTGCGAACCTAGTTGGAGGGACGTATCGACTGCGCAGTGCATACCCGCAGGAGCCAGCTGGCTTGTAGCATGGCCCCGTCCTTGGAGGGCAGTATCATCACTGACCGGGACGGAATCACAGCGAAGGAGCAAGCGCACGAGGCCGAGGAATGGTGGTGGTGGATAATTGGGGGGGGGGGGGGGGGGGGGGGCTGTTAATTGTAGTCAAGCGCCTAGTGCCCGGTGTCGCCCGCGTTGAAATTGGCGGCGATCAAAATGGCTCTCTCCGGCGTTGGGGGGGCTGAAGCTCACCGGCATGTGTGTGTTTGGGTACAGGTGTGCGTACCCGCGCACGGCCTTCACGATGCCTGGCAAACCGGAGTCCTCCCTGTATGACATGAGCGAAATGGAGGCGGAGCTCTTCCCCCAGAAGGGGAAACGCAACCCTCTGGTTCTGGTCGGTGAGTGGCCCTCGCCGCGCTGCCAGACGTGCACGTGACAGCCGCTTGCCCTTGCACCTCAGGAGCTTACTAGCACTGCTGATGCACAACCCGGCGTCGCAGGGGCATTCACAACGGCGGGCGTCCTCATGGCGGGGCTCATCTCATTCCACAAGGTGAGCCGCCCGCGTTCACCGGACCGCAACTCACTGATGGCCCTTCATCTGTCGGTGGCGTGCTGACTGCCTCATGTGTACGGTGGCGGCAGGGAAACCAGGGGATGTCGCAAACCATGATGAGGGCCCGCGTCGTGGCTCAGGTGAGGATGCGCTGCCCCCGTGCCCACAGTGCAAAGAGGCTGTCCGTCTACTCAATTTCATATACTTTGCCAGTCAGATTGGCGGATGTATACTGCCCGGCCAGGGTGTGGGGGGGAGTAAAGAGGTGTATTGCTGCTCCTGATGTAGCTGCCTGATGGCGGGGCGCCCGAGACAGGCATAGGATTGCTCTGACACCGCGCTCGCGCTTCTGGCGGCGCGGCAGGGGGCGACCGTGGCGCTGATGGTCGGCACCTCGGGCTACCTGTCCGACAACCTCTTGTTCGGCGGCTCCAAGAGCGAGGAGTCGCCATGAGGACCTGCCCGCTCCTGCGGCAACCCTGTAACACAACGCCCGTGCCACGTCATGCTGCCTGACCCAATAACGCACCTGTGGCAGGTAATCCAACATGGTAATCCCCTCTGGCTGCCTCTCATGGCGCCTGGGCTGCCAACGGACACCATTCCAGCAGGATAACGATGATGCGCTGCGGTTGATGCACATCCCCGCTTGGGAAGTTATTAAATGGGTACACACTGAAACGGGCAGTGCACGCGCCATGCTGGTAGGGCTTTGTGGTCAGTGATAAACATAGGGCAATGGACCGCGCTAATCCTGGCCCCGACGTGGCCCCCTAGCTTACTGATGGGTGGTTTCACATGAGCCCCCGGACCAAGGCAATGTCCGCGGCAACCTGCTCAGACGTCCTCTCCTGCCCGGACGCGTACCGTGCCGATGTGGGCAGCGGCCGGTACAGCGGGGTGGCGGCCTTCATTATGGTCTTGCGGTACACGGCGCCGGTGCGGCTTGCTGCGGTGAACCCCGTGGACGACGCAGGCATCGCGGACTGCGGGCGCTGCGGGCGCAGCTGGCCAGAGGCAGCCGAGCGCGCCTTGGCGCCGGCGGCGCTCTGGGGGCGCACAGCGGCGCCGCTCCCGTACCTGCCGGCCACGGGCTGCTTGTCGCCGGTGCTCACCGTCCCGGCCGTGGACAGGTGCTGGGTGAGGCCCAGCATGGTGGGGTCCGTGCCGGCGCGCCACTGCTGGTTGATGCGCACGCTGTCCGCCGTGTGCCCCATCCGCCCAAACCAGTACTTCGGCTTCCCGACCTCGCTGGTGTGCACCTTCTTGTACGATGTTGTCTGCGCAGCGGCGGCGAGCTTGGCCCGCGAGTCGGCATGCCGCCCCGCGGTGGCCACGACCTCGGCAATGCTGGCGTAGTGCGGCCCGGCGCTTGGTGGGCGCGGGCTCCGCCCCGCCGGGGGCGACGGATTGACATAGCCCGACGCTGCGCTCGCTGTGGAGCATCCCTGCAAACAGCACACCCACCGCATGCAATCAAGTCAACAAGGGAGGGGGGGGGGGGGGGGGGGGTTAGGGTTTGTGTGTTACCCTAAAACCCATAATCCTAAAATCGGCAGGTCATTGCCCATGCCTCTGACCGCTCACAGTGAGTGGGCAAAAGGGGGGTCGCACCGAGTGTGGAGTGTCGCCAGTGTTGCCCGCAGAAACACCTGGCCCAGCAGCTGGTCGCCCGCTAGCGGGGCGCGCCGCTCGATGGCCCGAGGCGGCGGTCCCTGGCGCGCTCGCAGGCCGCGAGGAGCGATACGTCGAGTGCAAGGAGCCGCTGCTGCCTGCCCGCGACGGTGTACGCGCGCTAGCGGAGGACCTGCCGCTGGCTGCCTGGGGCCGGGCACTGGCCATCCTGGCGGTGGCATTGGCGGACAGCGCGCTGACAAAGGGCTTGTAGTCCAGCAGCCCCGCCCCAGACGAGAGACCAGCCTGCAGCTGCCCTATCTCAGCGCTCGCCAGGTTGAGCCCTGAGCCCTGGACAGCTCTCTCAAACTCACTCGCGCTGATCTGGCCGCTGCCGTCTTGGTCTTGCTGCGCCAGCTTGGACTTTAGCGCGCGTACGGTGGTGGTGTCCGTGCGGATGCCGCCCATGACGGCGGCAGCCGCCACGGCACTGTCGCGCTGGTGGTCTGACCACGCGACCTTGGCGGCATGGTGGCTGACCGGCAGGCGGGACACGTAGCTTGACGGGCTGGTGCCCGAGATGTCGGAGGTGCAGTTGGTGGCGCGGAATTGGCGCCTGTCGAACCTCCTGGCGAAGGGGTCGTTCAGGTTGCCGGCTTGCCTCCAGGTGCGCGCGCCCCGGATGTCGTCCACCTCCAGGCTCATGTCCATGAAGTCTCCGCCGGGGCGCTCGTTTGTGCGGGGCCGCGGCTTGGAGCCCTCAACGTCGCCGTCGGGGTACCCATCACGAGGGGCAATGACCGGCCCGCTTTTCGTGTTGATGTCGGCGCAGCCCATGGTGTCACGCTGCCCTGCGCTCGTGCCCATGTGCCGGCGGTAAGAGGGCCGGTACCCCGGAGCGGCGCCCTCGATGTCCTCCGCCCCAAGCGTGGTGAACCCCGGCCGAGTGCGATTGTACTGCTTGGTGGAGGCGCCCTCGATGTCGGTGATGTCGATGTTGTCCCGAATGAACGTGTCCGGCGCTGGCTGGGGGCTCCAGTCCAGCGAGTGGCCCGGCAGGTCGTACTCCGGCTGCAGCGGGTTTGTACCTCGTGGGTGGCTGCGGTAGGCGTCCTGGGCCGGCGTGGCGCCCGGGATGTCCTGGGTGTTCAGGGCGAGCTCGGGCCGCGAGGTCTCCTTGGGGTGCAGCTGCGTGGGGTACATGTACCTCTCCGTGGTCCAGATCTTTGACATGTGCTCCTGAGGACCAGCGGGCCAACACTGGATCAGGCCTATCCACAGGGCCGCGCTGTGCCGTACCGCTCAGCGCTGCCATGTAAGCAGCAGGGGATCAAGCGGCTGTCACACACGGCCGGCCGCTGCCTGCCAACCAAGCCGCGTTGTGCGGGATCCAATCAAGCAGTGGAGCTACCTTTGCCTCGTCACCACGGTTGGTGAGAATGCTGAAGGATTGTGACTGCGCCCCATCGATCCCTAAGCCGGAACATTGCAGCGCCCCCTCCTCAACTCCCCCGTGTGCATGGCCCAGGCAGACTTTCCATATTGACATGAAAAAAACAAATTCACAAAGAGAATCAAAAAAAAACTTTACCTTTCGTCGTGACTGATCCAAACCACAATGGATCCTCCGCCCGCTTGGCAGGAGGGGGGATGAGCCTTGCGAAGCACATTCAATGGAGTGTCAATGCCGTGTCGGTGCTAGATTCAAACTAATGCAAACACATTGAAAACTTTAGTGACTGAAATGTGAGTTAGATGTGCGAAGACGAGGGTCGCTAGAAACCTGTGCAATCCTGGAATTTGCCTTCGTCCTAATGGATAATGTCAGAATCCTCTCGCATGCACTCGTTGCTGAGACCTCGCCGTTGCTGACCCACATTGCATATTCACATGGCATGGCATACAGATGGGCGATGCTGCCTATCGACTATGCGAGCTCGCTGCACGGACCACTGCACTGGAAGACTTGCATCAAACCCAATCCAGTGGCAACGGGTCCCCGCTCTGCTGATAAACACCTCGGAAGATGTGATTTTAAATAGGTTGGCGGCTGTGGCGTGGGGAATTCTGCAGAGTTGTGTGGCGAGTTAAAGGGAGGCGGGGGCACACCGTTTATCGTCGGCTGGCCGCAAGGTATCCAGGTACATGCTCCGCGGCTGGTACGCGGGCTCCTCCACATGCGCGCCAGCGATGTCCGCCAATGCCCCCATGGCGGAAGTTTTATTTCACAAGTGTGGAATGGAGACTGGCTGCAGGCGGTGCCCAAGGCGATCCTGACCCGGGAGGTCAGTGCGAGTTGGATATGACGTCACGAGCCGCTCCCCCGGTGAGCCGCGGCTCAATGCCGGCTTTGTTGATCGCGCGGCACGACAGCGCAGTGTCGGACAGCTGACCGCCCCGCAACCGGGATGCCTCGGCCGGGGGCTGCACCGTGCAGTGCTAGATGGATTTGCTTCGCTGCCGCAAATGGCCACCAGGACCGGGCCCACGCGGCTATGATGGTGAGCATGCCGCACGGAACGTGCATGCCGCATTTGACGTGAGCGGACGCGCGCGCAGGAAAGCGGGGCCCTTTAACGGCATTTCAACTAGCCCGTACCCCTATTCCACTTGCACTTAACCCGTACTCGCAATACTCGTAGTCGTAGTACATCAAAAATAGGGAGAAACATATTTGAAATGAACATACTCGGTAATTTATGAATACTTGCGACTTGCTAAAATACATGGACTAAACTGACCAAAAACACTAAACCAGCCGGACTAAACTAATGGACTAAACCGCAAATTTTACGATGCACTTCATTCGTTCGGCCTTTTCATCGCCGCGCGTACTCGCGATGACGACGGTCTGCTTAAATGTAAGCTTTTTCCTTCCCCAGTACTTTCCGTGCATTCACTTGACGCTCTCCCTGTATTAACCAAAAATAATTAGACGACGGTCAGGTGACGCATTACTGTACTACGACTCGTACAGCACACGCCGTTGTTTGCTTGCTGCAGTTTTGCGCGTCATCAGCCGCGCCTTCTACTCCGTCCCCCGAGTCAGGACTTACCTCCGGCTGCAGGAGGAGAGCAGCACTCGCAGGTGGCACTCCGACAGCCCAGTCCCGCCCTTACCAACGCCACTGGTGCATTTACATCAGGGCACTGTCGAAGCTGACGCAGGAGCCACGCCGCTCGACTCAGCGCCACAGCAACATAGCGACTATAATAACGAAGTCGGGGCTGTGGCAAGCTAGGTTGCGGTCGGGATAGGCGCGCGCGCACACGTTGCGACTCGGCCTGTAGCGGTTGAAGTGTGTCAGCAACACCCTTGGGTGGCGTGTTCAGATGCGACGGTGCGCCAGGAAGGATGGCGCACGGTCGCGTTAGCAGTGCGGCGGGCGCAGCAGCCGCGGGCTGCGCTGCGTGAGCGGCCTCAGCGCGCACTCCCGCGAGCCATCGGGCGCTCTCGTTAGCGGCAGCCGCCATGCGCTCCCCAACCCTACGCGCCCCCGCCAGCATGCCGCCCGAATCACCGATTCCGGCAATACACAGCCCCCGGGGCCACTTTGGCGTCCGCCATCGGACGCTGTCAGGCAAAGCGCTGCATCGGTATGTCAGCGCGCGCTCCGTGCTGGGGGTGTCTCTGCTGGCGGTGGCGCTGCTGGTGTTTGGACAACTGGGGGCGCACCCCAGGCAACAGGTGAGCGGCCAGCCCGCCGACACCCGGGCTGAAACAGAAGAGCTGCGTAGAGTATGCCGCATGCCGCATGCTGTCCCTTGCCCTTGCGATCTGATCGCTGGCAGTGTTCGCCTGGCATGTTGCCTTGCTGGACATGCTGCCTGCCAACCACCGCATGCCAACTGCGCGCTCTGCTCTTTCCTCAGTCCTGCTGCATGCCTGCCCCTCCCCCGGACAGACCACCGTAGACGGCGTGCCGCTGGTACACCCCGGGCGCCCGGGCAGCAGCGATGACGCGCATGAGGGGATGCACCGCCCTGGCAACCACGGCAGCGACGCGGACGAGAGACTGGCGCACGTGTTGGCGGAGGGCCGCGCGCCGGAGCGTGCGGACGGCATCCATTCGCAGCTGCAACCACCGCACCCACCACCAAAGCCAAAGGCGAGTGCACGCATACACGGCAGTAGTCCACGCTGATGCCACTGCGTGCCGCGCTATCTGCCTGGGCACGTGGCCGCTGCGCCAAGCTGCGTGTTCAGGTTTTTGTTGATGATGGACGCATTAGGACATCACTGCGGGATGGCTTATCTGCCAGCTGATTTGTAGGTTGTTTATACACAACCAGCTACCTGGTCCTGCACCGCCCGCCGGCCCTGCACTCTTCCCAGCACGCAGGCATGTGGCGCGCGCCATCACGCCCCCAAGTGACGTAGCCGCTGCCTGTGTGTTGGCTGCAGGAGCACTCGAACCGCATAGAGAGCGAGAGCTCGCTCTTTGCTGCGCTGCGCCAGAAGCGGCAGGCCGTCGTCGCCGGGGCGGAAGCGACGTCGCCAAGGAAGGTGCCGCCGGGGCACGCGGCGCACGTGAAGGGCGGCTCCGCACGGTCAGCGCGCGGCAAGGCTGGGGGAGGCCAGGCGGCCGCGGCGGTGGACCCGCTGCTCAGCCCGAGGACGCCCAGGGAGGAGGTTGCCCCTTCCCCCCTTCACTCTTGCCTGGAATAAGCTCAACCCGGGACATAACACTGTTACAATGAATCGGGTCCACAGGCGGCAAACACAATGACTGCTTCTGCGCCATCATTGGAGATGCCGTGACATTGTCATGCTTAATTCTGACATGTATATATATATATATATATGAATATATGCATGTGTAAAAATTTGTATATAAATCTCTATATAATATATATATTTCCTTTTCTTCACATGGAGGGGGCGGAACACCAAGATATGCAGTGAACCCAAAGCATGGCCGTGCTCTATATTCTAAGCCATGTGCAAGGGGGGGCCTGCATGTTTGCCTGCACGCGTCTGAGGTCGGGTCATACGGCACGCTGCTGCCCCGCAGGACGTGTTCTTCCCGCTTGCCGTGGGCGAGCGGGAGTGGTTTGAGTGGGATCAGAGCACCGCGCACGAATACGTCTCCAACCTCACAAACATCTGCAGGTGCCCCCCCCCCCCCCCCCCCCCACCGCACACACACCCCATCTGCGTGACTCGCTTGCGGACGTATTGATGTGTTTGATCGTGATTTGCTTCGGACCGCGCAGCCGCATGCCGTGGGAGCTGATGCACCACGGGGACAAGGAGGACTTTTTCAAGGACCGCCCCGCGTGCCGCTACCTCAACTCGTGCGATGGGGAGCTCCCGCCGGTGGAGGAGTCAAAGGTCAGGCGGGCAGACAAAGGTGGCGCAGGGCCGCCGTGTCCCGCCCCCTCGCATCTGAGGGGCCGCGCCCCCGCGCCCGCAGGTGTCCATGGAGTACGCGGGCTACATCGAGCAGTACTCCGACAAGATCCGCTACATGCACATGGCCATGCTCGCGCAGCTGCCCACCGGCACCTTCCTCTCGGCGTGGCAGGCGTCGCCCATCGTGCTGGACGACCTGCAGGTGCTGCGCGGCCCGCACACCCAGGGGACCTCCCCGTGCCCCCGCGCGGGATGCGCACCCGCCGCCTCCGCACGCGTTGACTCTGACGGTCGGCTCTGACGCGGGCGGCGCGCGCTGCGGCATCAGGAGCAAGACCGGCTGGCGATCGAGGGGCTGGACCTGCAGCACATCCGCATGTCCTACAGCAAAGACACCGAGGGGCGGCTCTGGAGCGCGTCCAAGCGCGTGCCCATCCCGCAGAAAGGTGACCCGTGCCCCCGGCGCTGCCGCGCAACTCGTGCCGCCCGCGGTCCTGCGCCCCTCCGTGCCCCGGAGCCCCGCGGGGCGGCCTCACGCCGCCAGCCCGTGTGGTCGCAGCCGCCCTGTGGAGCCCCGTCCTCCACGTGGACCACGCCGGCAGGGCGTGGCTCTTCTACTCCGAGTCCGCCGCGTGTCGAAAGTCGCACGTCTGCAACCCCTGCGTGCCGAGGCTGCGGCACCCCTGCCGGCAGAAGGCGCTGTGGGAGACGGAGGTACGCGCGCTCCATTGAGACATGCCGTGCCGTGCCAATCTTTGGGGCTGTCTGCTGGCGACTCTCGGCCACCCTACCTACCGCCATCTTGCCTTGCGTTTTCGTGTTCCGGGTGACCCTGCTCATACCGGACAGTAAGGCAAATCGACATTACTCAGGCAAATCGACGTTATCATCCGAAATCGCCACGGGTATAGCGTGGGATTCCCTCCTTGAGGGTGCACTGATTTCTTTTCGTGTTTGCGGCCCGCGCACCTGATCACTGCTATTGTTGCTTGCTTTTCGCGCCGGCATGCTGTACTGCAGAGTAACGCTGCCTGTTCCCACGATGTTCTTGCTCATCAAGGAGCGCTTTATCAGGGACTGACAGGCGTCCATGCGGTTGACCCCCCGCCCCCGCCCCACTTTGTTTCTTTGTCGTGGATGTGTTGCAGATCTGCCTCGCCGAGCCGGCGATGTGGACGCCGGGCGGGCACATCAAAGTCATGACCAGCGACAGCCCGCTGGCCGCCGACCCCAAGTGGAGCAGCCCGCGGCTGCTGCTGAGCATGCAGAGCGGCGGCGGCATCCCGAAGGTCATCTGCAACCGGATGATCGTGCTGAGCAGCGGCGAGTGGCTGCTGCCGTACTGGCGCGAGCAGACCCCGGGTGCGGTGGAGGACGGCACCTGCCGGTCGCACACCAAGGAGGAAATCGAGGTGCGCCGCGACCCCTCTGCGCCTTGTCGCCGCCCTCCGACGCGCTGCTCTGCCGGCCTACGGAGGACGTCCACGAGCTGCTCCCATATCTGCGTGGTGGTTTCGCCCCCCCCCCTGGGAGGATCGCGCGCCAACGGCGGTGTGCGTTGCGCTGCGGCTCACGGCGCAGGTGGAGGTGCTCGCCAACGGCGAGGTGGTGAAGGAGATGCGGCAGCCGCCGCCCGGGGAGCGACTGCTACGCGGACCAGGCCACCCCCTGCAACACCGGCGCGCGCGAGTACAGCGGCGTGCTGCGGAGCACGGACCACGGGAAGACGTGGAAGGTGCCCCCCCCCCCCCCCCCCCCCCCATTCTTCCCATGTGCCGGCCTCGACCTTTCGTTGGCGCCTGCTTGCCCGCTGGGCTGCTGGCATTGATGCGGGATGGATGGCGGCCCCTCTGCGCAGGCGCGCGGCAACATCATGCTCCCCAACACCCACTTGATCGAGGGCACCGCCGCGGAGATGAGGAACGGCTCCGTTCTCATGATCTTCCGCACGCAGGTGGGCGCCGCTCCCCTCGCCCGCCCCGCAGGCGCCAGCGACCCTCGCGCCTGCTGCGTTGACCCCCCTCCCCTCCCCCGCCCCCTTCCACCCCGTGGCGCAGGCTGGATGTCTGTACAGTTCGACGTCCGATGACAAGGGCCTCACCTGGTCGCCCACCAAGCCCATGGCCATCCCCAACCCGAATAGCAAAGTGCATCTAATGCGGATGGAGCCGTCTGGTGCGCGCGTGTTGCCGTGATCCTCTCGCCCCACCAGAGCCCCCAAATGCATCGGCCGGCGACTGGCCGACGGACTGACCGACTTGCTGACCGAGTGGCTGACTGGCTGGCGGCAGGCCACCTGCTGCTGGCGTTTAACAACCACCGGAACGCGGGCGGCTACAAGGGGCTGAAGAACTGCCGGAGCTGCCGCTCCCGCCTCCACATCGCCATGTCGATAGGTCTGTGCCCAGCGCCGAGCCGCCGATGCGCCCGAGGGGGGGAAGCTGCCCCTCATGCCCAGCTGTGTATATTCGGCCAGTACCCAGAGGTATCTCATCATCGACCGCGCCCAGGGTCCGCGTTTCATCTCCGTTCCAGACCCCCCCCTGGCTTGCGAGGAACGGAAACGCGTTGTGTGTCTGGAAACGTCTTATGATTCAACACGGATTATCTCATTCACACAATCTACTAGGATGGAAGCTAGGCGATTAGAACGAGAACAGAACTGAATAATATACAATAGAATGGACTAGACTAGAATGAACTATAAGGCAGGGATTATAATAGATTATTATATGTATTAGGATATAATATATCATATTAAAATATATTAGAATGGAAGGGAATAGAATTTATTAGGCAGGTAATAAAATGAAATAGACAAATAGGCGGGGAATATAGTAGAAAAGAATATAGAATAGAATAAGATAGACATGGAATATAGTAGAATAGAATATATATTATAATGAACAGGGAATCAAACAGAAATAAACAGAATGGAACGGAATAGAATAGAATAGCGTAGAATATAATAGACAGTGTTGATAGTTTGGAAACTATTGAAAGTGAACTGACGGATACATCTTGTTCGTACTGCGAATCGATTTCGGATGACGCTAAGCACATTTTTTGAGTTTGTATTGCCGATTTATCCAGGAAAAAAACATATGTGCATTGTGCCGAATTTCGAGCAAAACAAATCTGTACTGAGTAGTTTCTGCGACTCCAGAACCCGATTGAATCGCGCGGGCTGTCAATGAATGCTGTCGTGCAATGCTGGCGCGATGCTCCCGCCAAAGCCCTCCCCCACCCCGGTCCCACTGACCGACGTTTTGGCGGCGCGCGGCTGGGCGCAGATGACGCGGAGACGTGGCAGCACGTCGTCAGCCTGGACGACGAGCTGTCCTCCTCCGCGGTGCGCATCCACTACCCGTGCATGCTCCAGGTCAAGGGCGAGGACCGCCTGCTGGTGGTCTACACGCGCTTTTACCTCGGCCGCAAAATGGGCCTGACCTCGCCCGACCAGGTGCGCACCCGCACCCACCCACCCAGCTGCGTGCCGACAGAGCCGCCACGGTAATCGCAATGAGCGTTGAGATCGAAACTGATGTTTTTCAAAGTTCCAGTCTGCTGCTCTCGGCCGCCCAGACTGACTTGTTCTCAGGACCTGCCATCTCTTACGGTGGTTAGATGGCAGCTCCATCTCTTACCGTCTCTAGCCGCCGTACATAGTGTTATCACATCTCAGGCTACCGGCCGCCCTCCCTTGTTTCCAAGCCCCTCCTCCGTACTACAGCCTAGGGCTCCCTCCCCCGCCCCCCCAATTGTGCTCACCATGACTTATCCGTCTCCGCGCACCGGTCATCTGAAAGCCCCGGGCGGTCTCTGTTTGGTTGGGTCCACCGGATGCAAATTTCGACCCGTTTGTTCGGGCAGGCGTCTAGCTGGGGCGTCTAGCTGTTGCCGCCCCTTCCCCTCGGTGGGGTATGTCGCGATGAGCGTGATATCCGGGCGCAGCCGAGGGAACTCCCCTGCGCAGCTGCGCGGCTGACGGCACCGGCGCCCCCGTGCTGCAGGGCGTCGTCGTGATGAAGCTCAACTTCAAGGGCGTCATGGACAACCTGCCGGCCGTTTTTGGCGCCTCCCCTGCGTGACCGCGCGTCCTCTCCCTGGCGAATCGCTCACGAGGGTCACCCGGCGGCGGGTATAGCACCCCTCTGAGGGGCTTGACGCACAGAAATAAAGCCGCATTCAAATACACGTGTTTCATCAGTGGGACATCGGCATTGTCTTCGGCGGACAACGGGAGACCAGGGCGTTGATGCGGCAAACGCCTCTCATCGTGATGCCATCCCTGCGCAGGGTCCCTGACAAGCTCGCGTACTACAAGCGCAGACGAAACGTGCGCCTGTCTGCATATCAGTGGGCCGGTGTATGCCAAGTAGAGCAGAGGAAATAGTATCGCTCGTCTCTGGCACAAGTATGATTGGTGTTGCCAGGCGAAACAATCCCCGGATGATCAGACGTACAGGAGAGGGAGGGAGATTCCCAGCGTTTTAAAGTCGCATGCTGGCTCTGCGCTGATTTTTAGAGCATCGCGGCCGTCGTGCAGGTCGTGCGCATTCGACGCACCCGGAGGTTCTGGAGACAGTCAAGTGGCCGACATCTAGTTGCGGATAGCCCATGCTGACAGTGCCGCCCCGGCTGTCCGGGTCTAGCATCCATGCACATGCAGCACCGGTGCTGCGTGGCTGCATCGGCACCCCCCGCTCAAGGCACCCGATGCTCTTCTCCGTTGCCAAAGGATCAGGGCAGATGGAAACATCACGAGGTTGGCCACACATATGGACACTGGAGCCATGTCGTCAACCCCGGTGGGATGGCGGCGTGGGACCGTTTCAACAGCGCGGGGGGGTTCTGCCGGCAGAGAGTCTGCACATCGGCGCGCCGGGAGGCAGACGGATTGTTTTACAAATGATGTGCTGCAGGTGTGCTCTTGGTCTTACACCGTCGACACACACTGACCGGAACGGCGGGCGATCACAAGCTTGTGGTAGCCGCACTGTTGGCGCATCACATCAGTACTTGCCGGGGAAGGTCCCGGCCTCGCGCTCCTCGTTCCACTTGGTCACCTGATCCCGGCACACCGCGGTCAGGTGGATGCCGCTTTCGCAGGCACGCGGGGGCAGGTGAGTGACAGGCAATGGGCGGCACAGGCGGGGTGCTGGCCGTACCCATTCGTTGGGGCACAGCGACCAGTAGGCCTTCTGGTAGAACGTGCAGTCGTCAGAGCCCTCGCCCTTCTCCTTCACGCACCTGTGGGGGCGCGCAGGGGTGAGCAATGAGTGGTGCTTGGCATGCCTCGACCATGCGGCAGTCGAGGGCCAGGGGAGGTGGAGGATGGCAGCATCCGCAGGAGCGGTGCCTGGGGTGTTGCTTACTTGTGGTACTCATTGTAACGGGTGTAGCAGTGGCGGGCCTGGTTCGTGGTCGGGAACCGCAGATCAGGCGGCGGTGTCTTGACCTGCAAGCAAGGGCATCGGCGTCATTGGTGACACGGAGGTGTACGCACATGCTGCGAGGAGGGGACAGAGCACGGGAGGCGGGCGCAATGCTGGGAAAGGGCATGTGCAGGCAGCCTCACCTCAACCATGACTGGCTCCTCGGTGACAGCCTCAAGCTCGGGCTCAACGGCAGCGGGCTCCTCCGACGGAACCTCTATGGATGGCACCTCGTCCACAACGGGGTCCTGCAAGGGGAAGAACATACCAGTGCAGCTGGTAAGGTGGCGCGCAGAAGATGGGGGCAAACTTTACCGGACTGCCCACGCCCAACCCGCCCCCCAGCGCTGGTGTTGGGCAGCAGACCTTCCAGAGTATCACTCTGCCCCAGCAACCCGTCACCATGCCGCAAAACCCACAAAAATCCCTTTCATTGCCCCAACTATCGCGGCCGTGACGTTCAGACTGCGCCAGCAACCTCCACCCGGCCAACGGGGCAAACGAACTTTAGGGTTTCTCGATGCACTCGCCAGGGCTGCACGCCCCCCCCCCCCCCCCCCCCCCCGGCCCCAACACCTTGCCCTCCAACACACACACATACACGCAGGGACACGCCCACGACCATCGCATCCATGACCGGGAATCGTGGCTGTTTCGCTGATAGCAGTGACCCCCCCTTCCCCTCCCCTCCCGGGTTGCGCAACCCCGAGCCGGCTGCCGCTGCTTTATCCGCTGGCGCGATCTGCACGAACACTCTCACAGCCCGCGAGCCCTCCCCCGGGACGAAAACGCGTCGTCGCGGCCCCAGAACAGTCCAGGCTAGGTACCTCCTCTTCCTGGCAGTGTGACAGGTTAGAGCCCATGGTTGCCTACTAGCAGCAGCGACCTGAGGGGAGGTTCCTCAGCGTGGATGGCTGGAGGTGCGTTACCGCTGGCTGCAGATAACGTGAGTGACGGCCCGACGTTGGGCGGGAGGCCACCGGACTCCTGCCCTAACCTGTATGTGGGCGCGTGCCGCGCTGAACCTCCCGCACGGCCGCGGAGGCGACTTCGTACGTAGGCGAGGCGCATTCTCATACTTAGTGCATAGTTGTAATACAATCATACGAGTAATAATCGTTAATATATGTTCAGCATCGATTTTGATTTTTTGGTACTCGTACGGGTAGCACACCGGTACTACGGGTCGACGGATTCAAAAATTACGTCGTGCATATCGTCAGCAGGTTTCTATTGTGGTACCTACCCTGTACTTATCCATTCTACGTTAGTTTCCACCTATCTCTGGGCTCAAGCAGCATGTAAGGCGGTGGTTCTCGCTCGTGTATGCTCTGGTTTCCAGAATGCTGCGCGGTGTTATTTTATGCGTAGTCGGGTCGGTGAGGAAAATGGCAATTCTCAGGAAAAAAAACCTGATGGAAACCTATTCAAAATCTCAAATGCGGCTTGCTTGCCTGCGCAGCCAGCTTAGAATTCAATGAACACGCCGAATGGATGAACAAGTTTGTCGTGAAAACAGTCCTCCCTGGAATCCAGCACTTCGCCGATGCAGAGAGAAGATCTCGGCACCCATTCACGTTCTTACATTAAATGCTTAACAATATAGGTGTACCGATGGCATCAACCACCTCCGAAGGGCAATTTACCCGTTGTATCCCTGCCTGCCTGTTTAATGCCTTCAATCACGCGGCTCCTGTCCAGACCAGGGCCAGATACACCCCGACACCCATGAAGGCCAAGGCAATGATTGCCCACAGCACCCCGACACAGCGGGGAAGGCAGCAGGGGTAGAGCTGGTAGCAGGCGTGCGCATCGCTGCCCTCCACGGTGCGGGTGATGAGGTCATCGTAGATGTCGTAAATGGAAAAGGAACCAATAAATACTCCGTAATACAGGGTGACCAGGCCAATGAAAGGAACGTTGCCGATGAAGAGGCCGCCCGGGATCAACCACTGCAGAAGGACGCAGCCCAGCGTGAGGACCGCAAAGCCGAGGTTCAGCCCTATCGACGTGCATGAAGGCTTGAAGATCAGAGAGAAGAGGAGAGCGAAGATGAAGATGCACGCTGAGACTGTCGCGGCGATGACGTCGGCGCTCAGCACCACGAAGACCATGCCCCAGAAGGCACAACCCAAGTAGCCCGCCGGGATGATCAAGCTCTGCACGCCCCCCGTGTACTTCGTGACACCTCCCTCGTTGTCGAACACCTGGATCTCCTTCACCCTGCCTCCGCTCATCCAGCAGGCCAGCGCGTGCGACATCTCGTGTGCGAACACCGCAATCAGCTTCATCGGGCGCAGAATCTACAAGAAGCAAGAGCCGCATGCGATGGTCAGTCCACAAATGACGTCACTGGCAATCAAGCGCAAGAGGGCGGCGGTGCCTAGCGTGACAAGCACAGGTGGTAGAACATCAAACACATCAGCTGCGATCATGCATCATGCACTGCATGTAAGGGGATGAAGCAGAGGCCGGCACAGATGGCGCGGTCGACACTGGCGGAGGGCGTTGCACGCACCGGCACTCGCCATAGGAGCAGGTTCAGCACCAGGTATCCGCCAAACAGTCCCAGGAACACGATCTACGTTGCAGCAGCGGCCGCGAGGCAGCCCGCTCAGCATCCCCGCGTGCCCCTCACCCCCGCAAGTGCCCTCGCTCTGGCGGAGGCAGGAGCCGGGCAGGCAGCCCTTTTTTGCGAGGCGAACTTTCACCGTGCTGGCGCCGAGCGGGAGACATCACATCATATACCCACGGAGACAAAAGTACCGTGACTCCACCGGGCTAGCGCGACTATACGGGTAATGTTTATGCACAGTTGCTACAGGGTCCCTGGTCGCCTTTTAAATATTCGACACCGGGGTGGTGCCAGGGCGGGCTCGGTGCATATGAAGCCGCACCTGACCCGTGTTGCAGCAGCTGCTGAGGCCCCAGTCGATAGCCATGATGCCCGCCAGCAGTCCGGAAAGAGGTTGATTCCTGGGACTGTGGCTCTACTGCCGTGTACTACCTCGCTTCCACCGTTGCGCTATCGTCGTCGCTGGGCGACGATGCTAAGCGACAATCTTCGTCAGCGTCCAAGCGACCGGTGAGTACCGAGCAAGGGCGCCAGTCAAGGGAGCACGCGACCCGCCCGTACCTGTAGTGAGCAAGCAATGGCCAAGAAGGAACAATCAACCAGCGGCGGCGCGCCAGCAACGCGTGGGATGCGTCGTCTAATGCACGCGATTTGACCCCCTCGTCGTCAGCAGTCGTCACCACCGGGCGCCGAGTCCACATGTACATGTGCGACTAGTAGTATACCACAGTGTACGTCGTCGTTGTCATCATTTGAACACGAACGCCCATTACGATGATTTTAAAGGATTAGCAGACATGTGCAACATTAATATTCGAGAAATTCAAACAGAAACTCAGAAGGAGAGCATATTACGGTGGTAGACCAGTAGAATACACATAGCATGACGTATATTATACCCATGTGACGGTAGAATAATGAGAATGTAGTATTGCGAATAGTCGCTAGAATAAAGACCTGCAATCCTTAGTACAGGTAGCGACTAGTCGTGATCATTATCGCGCGCGTCGCTATCGCAAGCTGGCGGCGTATGGATGTGGAGCCAGGCAGGCGGGTGATGGTCGGGCGCGCGGTCAAACGGCTGCGAGCAGCTCGCCAAAACACGACTGTGCGCGAGCTAGAGTACCTGTAGGTTTAGCGAGACATCCGCCCGTCCGG
This sequence comes from Tetraselmis striata, assembly GCA_006384855.1. Classification (NCBI taxonomy): domain Eukaryota; kingdom Viridiplantae; phylum Chlorophyta; class Chlorodendrophyceae; order Chlorodendrales; family Chlorodendraceae; genus Tetraselmis; species Tetraselmis striata. The sequence goes on from VCJN01001640.1 coordinate 20,824, forward strand.
CGGTCAAGCGAGCTTCCATCCAGCTGCAGGCTGCTTGCGACAAGGCTAGGTCTCGCCCAGCACCACGAACAATCAGGCACCCCACATCTTCTCAAGCTCGAGGAGATTTTACACGAAGTGAAAGGTACTCGCGGCCACTGGCACTCGTCAAGTGTTTTAAAATTCCGTGCCAGTACCCCTCCGCCTTTCGTCGGCGGCTATCAACCGTGCAGAGAAGGTGTGGGCGCCCGGGGGGGGGGGGGGGGGGGGGGGGGTTCGCCAGCAGCCGGATAGGGCCAGTTTCATTTACTGTGTGTGCCACCTTCTGTAGCGGCGTGTCAATCCGGCAACAATAAAAAACAAGTCAGTATGTTAAGGGATGTTTTTAATAAGCTCCGCAGGGGCTGCTGCAGCACAGATGCGCTGGATATGGGAGATACACATGCGTGTCACGGGGTACTGACGACTGTCATGGTATTGCGTGGGCCTGAGAGACTGCTGCCGCACTGCCTTTACACAGACAAAACACCCTTCTCCTCATGACGGCGCCACCAATCGAGGGTGCCTCCCCAGGTGGACATGCCGACAGTAGCCAGGCAGCTGAGGCTCGCAGAGCCAAGAGGCAATGGCTGAACGCCGAGGCAGCTCTGAAGCAGAAGGTGGCAGCCGCAGAGAAACTGGCGACTCTGCCACCTGACATCCAGGGGTGTGTATGCGCGCTGTGTCTCCCATGCCTCTCTCCCCATCAGATAGTTACATGACACGCATACTCTAGGTGCGATGCGGATCTCTCAGCTCAATGACGACTTATCCACCTGTCTGGGTGCTGCAGGGGTCTGGAGAAGGAGCGCTCAATGTACGCTCGGGAATTAAAGAGCGAAGCCACGGCTGTGGCACAACATTGTGACGCAGTGAAGGTATATCTCGTGGTGGCGCCGCATATGCTGATATGACATAATTCGCGCCATTCTCACACACGCCATGCATGCGCATGGTCGATGCATCCAGCCACCGGTCACCCGCTCCATGCTGACTCACTTCATCGCATGTGGCCTCCTCGGCAACAGCGCATGGTGGGCACGATCCAGATTCACGCCGCGCAGTGCGGCCCCGACAGCGACAGCATCGAGGCGCTTGCGGAGCTGCTGGACAAGGCCGAGAACGAAATCGCGAACGTCAAGGATAACTTCCGGAGTGACTACAACGCGCTGATGGACGAGGTGCGCCGTGGCCCCTGGCAGCGTGCACTGGCGCAGCATTGCTTGCGCACCTTGGGCTTATCTGAGGGACTGGCTTGTCCGCTACCCGGCGCTCACTGACCATCAGCACTGTCCCACCTGCCAGGAGGAGGTCTTGTCCCGGGACCTGGAGATGTTCATTTCCAGGATGGCATCACCGGCATGGGACGAAGCCCCTCCGATGGAGGCCGGTCCCTCCACGCGGGCTAAGCCTGCGAAACCGCAATCAACGCCTCAACGGTACAGTCCCGGCCCTCTCCCGAGACGCCTCTTTCGCAGCCAGCGCCGGGATGCCGCCGCTCGCGAACAATCAGGGGCGCGTCATGCCTGCGCTCCCACGCGCGCAGGGGGAACAAGGGTCACGACCACGGGACTCTGCTGCCGGAGGTGATTGCCTTTGAGGAATTCCGGGCCGAGTTCGGAGACTACGGCAACTGGCACCCGGAGGAGCACAAAGAGTTTATGAGGATTCTGAAAGCATGCAGATACGATTATGGCGATGCGGTCCAGGTGTGTTCCGGCGCTGCTGATGTGCAAGCTCCCCCCCCCCCCCCCCCCCCACACACACACACACTACAGGGCGGCATTTACAGCCAACAGCTTCCTGACACTGGGTCCATGCGGGCAGGCGTGCTGCGAGAGGGTTCTGGTGGGCTTTGAGCGGGAGGACGTCATCGCTCATGCTCGCTGGCACCAGGAGTACGCCGACCTGGAGATCCGCAAGCGCCTCGCCCTAGCGGTGACTTTCCTCATGCTCAAACCCCCCCCCCCCCCCCCCCCCCCCCCCCGTCCGCTCACTGCCAGCCTGCCTACTGCGCCCGCAATGACCAAGTCCACTGGCTGCGACTTAATTCCCAGTGGCGATTAGTATGGCGGGTCACCCCCGCTTTACGCCCCCCCCCCCCCCCCCCCCCCCACTCTCCCCCGTGGCACTGTGTTTGGCTGCAGGAATGGAAAGAGGCGCGAGCGCTGCAGAGGAGGGCTGCCCAGGAGTCATCCCTACTGAGCGCAGAGAGTGCGCAGGAGGTGCTTGAACTCGCCTTGCGCTGTTTGAGAACGCGCCGGGCATGCAGCCCCCCGCAGCGCTGACGATCTGGCGGTGCGCACAGGCCCAGGAGGCGGGGGAACGGAAGGCGGCGGCTGAGCGAGCGAGGAGGGAGAACCAGAAGCAGGCGCTGGAGGGGTGGCGCCGGGCCAAGGCGTGAGTCCCCCCCCCTCCCCCCCGCTCGCTCTCGCCTTGGTTGCGCCCACTGCCCCTACAAGTACCGGGCTGAGCCCCCCCCCCCCCCCCCCACTTGAATGGCCTCCTGTGAAGGGAGGAGGCGGCAGCGCAAGCGGAGATGCAGCGGCAGCGCGAGGTGGCCGAGAAGCAACAGCAGGCCAAGGAGATGGAGTACCGCCTCTATCAAAAGGTGGCGCGCATCACTCGCCCCACGTGCTTGCCCCATTCCTGATTGCCGGTATGGAGCTGGGGCGAGCGCGCTGACGTGTTGGCTGTCAGGCGCGCCTGGAGGAGCATCATTTAAGAATGCAGCAGCAGCAGCCGCGTCAGGCGGACATCACCCGTGACAGCAGCTCGACAGGCGCAACCAACCCCATCAGCGCCGAGCAGAAGAAGAGGATCAAGGACAGGGAGCGGTGCGCGCCGCTGAGGGTCATAGGCAGCAGTGCAGTGCCGCTAGTGCTCGTCGGTGCTCCGCTCTGACTCGCCTGCCGGATGCTGCAGGGAGTTGCAGGAGAAGAAGGCCCGGCTCCTGCGCGAGAGGCAACAGGCTGCGGACGCTCAGGCGGAGCGTCAGAAGCAGCTTCACGAGAAGCTCGCCCCCAAGGTGACAACAGCCTTTTACGCACTCGCCCTGGCTGCAAGTGGAGTGGAGGCGCCGTTCTGAGATGCGGGTGGCGTGCATGGTGCGCAGATTCAGGTTGAGCGCGACGTGGGGCGGCTGCTGTCCGGCACTGCGTCCACGCAGCGTCGCAGCAGGGCTACGGAGGAGGAGCGCGCCGCGGGAGGGGGAGGGGGGTGTCCCGGCTTCATCCGCAACGTCCAGAGACTGTGTGCCCACCGCCAGTGCTGTCTCTTGCCTTTGCCGCATGGGCACATCACAGCAGCGCATCTGTGCCGTCATTCTGCTAGAACCTGAATGCATGATGCGGTGCTGCAGGGGAGTGCCGAGCTACATGCGCCGGTAAACATGATACACTCCAGCACTTTTCTCGCCGGTGTGCCTGGAGCTCCGGTGGGTTGGCTACGGTCGCACCCAAGCAGCAGCTGCCAGCAACGCTAGCGGTTGCACACCATGGCTAGGCATCTCTACTGTACCGGCGATCCTCTTTGTAAGCAGCCCTCTCCGTGTGGCTTTTCTCTCTCTGCTGCGCCGCCATGAAGTCCGCCACCCTCTTGTTCCAAGCATCCTGTCAACCCGGAGGGGGGGGGGGGGGGGGGGGGGGGGGGGCACTGGTGAGCTGTAAACTACGAGACAGTACATGTGCAGGTTCCTCTCTCAAGCAGTCCTTTGTTGCGTACAGCTAGGCTCCGCTGTGAGTGGAGCAGCTTGCCTGCTTGCGGAGGTCAGCAGCCGTTGCGTCGCGCTGCTGCTCCTCCCCGCAGAAGGAAGAGTGCTGCATTCTCCGCAGAAACGCCTCGACTGTGGCCTCGCTCGGCAGGGCAGCTCCAGCCGGGCCTTGTTCCGATGTTCTCTGCGTGCTTTTACTCGTCGCCTGCGGCAAATTTATGGCGATTGGTCGCATGCGACGGTGCTGCAGGGCTTTGAGTTGCTTGCTGCGGCCAGCTGTCTGCCTTGACAGGGCGGAAGGTTCCGGCGGTGGCGTGCGAGTTCCAGTGCGCTGCGAGGATAAATCCAACTTCCCCCTCAACCCGGCACGGGCGTCAGCAGAGGCGCTGTCGCAGTACAGCTTGCCCAGACATACGCGCAGCTTGTGTAGCAGGTGTGGGCGCCTGGCGCGGGGCTTCTTGCCCTCCAGCTTTCCACTTCTACCGGACATCCCGTCAGTTTACTTCGCGATAACAAGCTTTCGGAGCCAACCAGTCTTTCCACTTGAGCAGTGGCCGTGCGTTGGAGGTATGCGCTCGTCGTAATGAGGGACATCCCCTGTTCACATTATCACCAGGAGTTAGGTCTAAAAGGGTCTAACTCCTGCTGGTATCCAGTCCACTTTATCTATCTACTCCTGCCTACTACTGGTAACACCTGGGATAGACCGTCGATGCTCTTCATCGTCGCCGCTGGGAGCTCTAGAGTGAGTGAGAGGCAGCAGCCGCGATGAGCAGCAGCCGCGCGCGTCCCAGCATCGATAGTGTAGTGGTGTAGTCCCAGTGTCGATACAGATAGTCGCGACTACCCATCTCAAAGTTGACTATAGTTTTGCCGAAAAGGTCGCGCAGGCCCTTTTACACCGACAAGAGCCGAAATTGGCAAGAAGGTCAAATGAAAGCGTGGAGGAAAAACGGAGTCACGGGGGGGGGGGGGGGGGGGGGCTGCGTGTAACGCGCAAAACTGGAAGATGGCAGGCTCAGCTGTTATGGCTGCTTTTATGTCTACTCGTGCTGCACCTAAAAAGGGCGCAACGACAGGTGCCTAGTTCCCGTACCACTGAGCAACACCGGTAGCCGAAAAGCGGTTAGGGAAAGGTAGGAAACCCGATAGTTTAGACCATTTCAAAGTTGAGTGTGGTTTTGCCAGTCATGAGCAAACGGAGAGAGCGGTGGATTGACGGAGAAGGGGTAGCGCCAGGTCATGAAGAGGGCACCGGGAAGGGCACCGCTGCGGAGTCCTGTTGGACTTGGAAGTGGCGGAGGGGCGCGATGTGACCGAAGAATAACCACGCGCCAGGCGAAGGAAGAACGTTGGGATCTATGTAGTCCAGAACGACGTCGGAGTTAATGGCCCAGTCGCCTTGGTGGCGAATGTGGGACAGTGGAGCTCCGATGGCGTTAGCGGCGGACGCTGCCCCCTTGCGAAGGCTGTGTGAGCTCCAGGAAGTGCCAGCGGGAGGGGCAGCACCGGCGAGACGAACACATGTAGAGAGCCAGTCCGACATTGTAGCGGCGGTCCAAGATTTGGACTGCTCGCTTGGGGTGACCGCCCAGAAGTTTGTCTCGGACAAGGCAACAGAAACCAGGGGGACAGACTGTACGTGGTCGATGAAGCGGTGCATGAGACGTGCAACACGGGGGTGTTCTGACACTGGAAAGAGCAGCACGCGCATATCGTCGGGGCCCCGTCGACCAGCGCGGCCTTTCTCGCAATACACCTGCAGGGTAATGTTGCAATCGTCGACATGCTAATCCCGCACTCAGCAGGACACGCCAATAAGTCCCCTAGCAAAGAACATGAAGTTGACAACCAAGGCCACGAGGGCTCGGAAGTTGTACTGGTACTCTGGGGTGGGAGAAGACACAATCAACTCTGCCTGCTCGACAAAGTTGTACGCAACATCAGCATGCAAGGGGACTCGCAAAGGGGCAGCCTCCACGTGGCGATGCCGTAGCATTAGCCCACGGCGAGCTGCGGTAAGGTTTAGTCTGTCCTTAGCGATCGGGTCGAGGTTGTGCAACTCGAAGAACGTGTTGATTGCGGACAAGTAGGGCTGCAACGACTTAGCCCCAATGTGCTCTCGCTCACCAACCCAAGCAAAGTACCGGGCGACAATAGCAGTGGTCGCCTCCACTGGGCTGATGTTCTCGGAGTCGTGGCAGAACTCCGCGAACTGAGAGAGTCTGCCGACGTAGCTCTTGAGTGTTAGAGCGGTAAGGGAGCTGGAGAGTAGATGGAGGGTCCGCTGTCCAAACTCGTCGAATTGCAGTCGCCATGCAACCGAGACCGGAGAGATGCAGCCCAAGGGGCAACAACTTCGGGCTGATGAATAACGTAAGTGCGGCGCTTGGCGGACAGAGTAACAGAGGGGCGGTTAATGTTAGCAAAATACTCGGCAGCAGCGGATAGGTTTCCGGCGGTTGGCCGGTAGTTGTTGGACGGGTTAGCCACAGCACCAGTACGGGTTTGCGGGGCTAGGTTCAGGTAGGAAGGCCGCCCCGCGCGCCTGTCGCGCTCGTAGCGCCTGTCACGCGCGTAACGTACACGCGTGAAGCTTGGTCGTTGCGAACCAGTTGTAACACGAAGTGTGACAACCAACGGACGCAACGGTGAGATGGTACGGGAGGCGGTTTGTTGAGCCGCCATGCGCAGGTGTGCGGATGGTTGAGCCGCACTCGGCTGTAATTGTACAAGGCGCCGCTCCGAGGAAGGTCTAAATGAAGTATGTAAGGGGGGGGGGGTCTGGTCCTAACACATGGCGCTCATCCCGTCGTTGAGCTGCTAGCATTCGCCTTGCGGCGGAGGCCTCGCAAAGCGCCAGCAGCTCCGACGAAATACGCCCCACACCGTCACTCGTGCTCACCTTCGCGGCCACGCCCACGACCGCCACCACGCCCACGTCCCCGCCCGCGCCCTGCAGCCGCTGCCGCTATTCGAGCAGGAGCGGTTGCTTTGGCGCTGCTGGCAACTGTCGCCTTGAAGACGCGACGATCGTAGTCCCTCATGAGATCCCCATAAATCGCAGAACCTTGGGCTCGCAGCACGTCCAGAACACCTTGATCACCGTGCACTACGCGTTTGATGTCATTAAGCCTCCGTATAAAGGCCAAACGAAAGCGAAACGCCTTGTCGATGGCTTCGGCGTGATTCCCAGCACGTGCAAGTAGGTAGGGAGTGAAGTCTTGATTTGCAACTGTGACGTAGGGTAGCAGCTCGTCGAAAGCTACAAAGAGTGCGGCCATGTGGGCGTCGAAACACGACATCCAAAGATACTCCACCTAGGCCGCCATGCTTGAGGTACTCGTTCGTTAGGTCGGTGCTTCGGGGGAAGAGTCCAGGCACTCGGCTGACCGGTCAAACGGGCTCGTAACCAGACTCTGCTCGTTGCAATAGTTCTGGCAGCGCGAGGTAGTCGTCCTCGTCACTGCTCACGGATTTTGCTCCGACACGGCCGCCCTAGGCTAGCTCTAGCAAGTCGGGGCGCACTGCGCCCCCCCCCCCCCCCCCCCCCCCCGCGCTGCATGCCGGTTGTCCCGCCATGCGCTGCCCGGAACCGGAACCATGTGCCCCGTCTCCATCAACAACACGGTCACGAGCCGTCAATTGAGCCCACGATGTTGCAAGCTCGCGCAGCAATGTAGATTGGGGCTTCACGCCTGCTGCGTGAAGCGATTCTAGCGTCGCCTCAACGACGGGTTCTTCTCCATCTGACATGGTAACGCACGGACGTTCGGATGAGAATTTCACACACGGGTGGTGAGCCAGGTGTGGTCTTGAACAACCTGGGGTGACCTTGCTCGCAACATGTTACGAGACATTTTTAACATCACTGAGTGTAATAACGCAACGAAAACTGGAAGATGGCATGCTCACATGTTATGGCTGCTTTTATGTCTACTCGTGCTGCACCCAAAACGACAGGTGTCTAGTTCCCGTACCGCCACTGAGCAGCATTTGTAGCCGAAAAGCGGTTGGGGAAAGGGAGGAAACCCCATAAACTAGTTTAGATCATCCTGGTGTGAATTGTAATGATCCTGGGGTCATGCTCTGTGACCCCAAAAGAGATCGGTAATCAACAACAGAGAACTCATGGCATCGCTTTGATGTTTTGCCGGTTCGAAATCGACGGCACCCGGAGTGCGGGAATTCGACGGGAATTCGGGGTGCGGGCCGACCCGATCATCATCTGTAATCAACAATTACTGATAGATAGGTCCCAGTATAATGTTAGCCATCTTTGAAGCACGATTTGGGCATCTTCCCGGGTGCGTATGGGTGAGCTATCACCATGGACATCTTTCATTTGATACTCCGCGTGACGCCACATGCTTGGATGTGCCAAGTTCGGCCGTTTTCGTGAGGCCCCACATTGACCCCCCGAGAAGGCAAAAACCTTTACAGTCCCCCTCGAAAGTCTTGACCTGTACGTACCTGTCCATATCGCCACGTCCGCAACGGCGGCGCCGACCGCCGAGTGGTACAGTGGCGCATTTTTATGATATAAATAACTTAGAATCTTCATTAATGGCTTGAGATGTGATAGGTGGCGGGGGGGGGGGGGGGGGGGGGGGGGGGGGCTGCCTATTACGCTCGTGATTCCGGTCTGCGCAGGTTCGAACCCTGCTGGGCCCCTCGGTGGAAATATAACCGAGGGGGTAGGGGGGGGGGGGGGGAGGGATGCAAATATTTTTAGGTTCTCCTACAAACCCTAGTACAGTGGCTTACTGCGCGACCCGCATCCCGATAAAAAGGCGATGTACTCGCCCCGCGCGGGCGGATTCTCCCCGTTGAGGGGCCCGCTAGGCGCAGCCCAACAGCAGAATATGGGAGCGTATTGACGGCCAGCCCTACCACATACCCTGGACGATTCCCTAGCAGGTGACCATATGGACCCACCCGCTGACTCGGGGTCTGCACCTCTGCGCAGTATGGCTGAAGCCCGGCTTTACCAAGGGCGCATTGAATGCGGACATCAGCTGTAGGTGGGCTGGCTTTTGAGCAAGCCTTTATCGCAGTATCGGCCGTTTTGCGGGAACTGCTCACTTGCTTGCATGCCGACGGTGGGGAGAGCGCGCCTTTATTTGTGAATGTGGTCTACGATGGTAGAGCTACCTCTTGGCGTGCATCCGTACAGATAGAACGCATATACGTGCGATATAAGAATTCGTGCCCTTGTGACATTGGGTTATCAAATTCATTACTAACCATGAACAATGACACGCACACGTATGGCATTTACAACGAGAGCCCAACAAACGCCACTTAGGGCTCCCCCCACGCATGATGTCGTGTTCACGTATGACACATGGAAGGGCGCGGCCGGAAACGAAGGTGAGGGCTCATAATGGGCCAATGTACAATTGATGCTTGACAAGGGGGGCAAGACTTTTGTGGGCAGTTGTAAACGAAAGCTGCGGGGAAATATAGAGAACAACACATATCCTCACTCATGACACCAGTGTCGGACATGGGTGGTGCTGCCCACGGATAATGTTGTATATTACATACGAAACTATACGACCGGAGATACCTGTTCCTCCGCAGAATATGCGAAGTACAATTTTCATCACCGCCAGCGCGGGCAGTAAACGTACGATGTACTGCGAACTTGTGCTAGTGCGGCATCGATCTCTCCAAGAAAGTGCAATTAAAAATCGCAAATACACACACAATATGGCACTCGACGTTGAATTCGTTACTCTTCGCTCCAAATTACATGCTCTTGCAAATACTGCATGATGTACAACTCTCCAAGCTGTCCACTCTTGAGACATGCTGGTCGCACGATCGATATGATGAATATAAAGGGAATGGGTTTGTCTAGTCAAAGAAATACCAAAATTTATTCCGCACACGGATTTTTTGAGACAAGAATTCATACGAATGATTTTTTTAAGGATGCCATTTTCGGAGTCCTGTCGTCCTACACTCATCAATATGTCCAACACAAGACCTTGAGGCACTTGCCACACTATGGTCTTTGCACCATGATCACATCAAATTTCGGTGAACCGGGTATAATTAAAATGAAAGAAGTCGGAGGGATGAGTGCACGGCGACACTAGGCTCCCGGAGCAGCACCTCGTAATTACCATGTACTTACCCCGTAATCTTACCGATTTCATAACACTCGTCTGCAGTCATTCCGTGACATACTCGTAATAAACTGCATCAGGCGCATATCACACGTCATCGCGACGCGATATCCGCAGTGGTCTATTTCTGCATCTCGCCCGACCACAATCTAGAAGCCCGACAATCTCGCTGCTCTGGCCTAATCATCCGCGATAGCGCGCGCGGCAGTGCTAGTGCCAGTGAGCGGGCGCGCGGCAATGGGCGGCGAGGCGCGCGGCAGTGGGCGGGCAGATTAAATTATTTACATCCGGTTTCAGCCGGGACCGCACCACGGCGGCGCGCCGCCTGTTGTAGCCAGTCCATGCTTCGACTTTGGTCAGCTTTGGATCAAATTCGGATTTTTAGCTTATTGTCCCTATGCCATGGTAAGCCAGTCCCGGCTCCGAAATGCAGGTAACACACACACTACACCACAAAAACACACGCATGCACGCACGCACGCACGCACACGCACGCAACCCCCCCCCCCCCCCCCCCCCCCACACACACACGCACGCGCGCACACACGCGCACGCACGCGCGCACACAGCCACACACAGCCACACACACACACACACCACTGCAAACCACGTGCAATAATACGGGACAATTGGGTGAACGAGGGCCAGTTGTTGCGGCCTTTTCACCCGGGCGTGGAATAAGATGTGCAGCCGTTTTTACCGCGGGCTAAAACGGCAAAAGTGCTAATACTACAATAGACTGCGAGCCTTTTCCAGGGGTAAACACAGCCGAGGACGCTTTACTAGGATGTTCTAGTGATTGAGTCACACAGAGCAACCCCAAGGCAATCCCGGCCTTTTAACCCCAGTCAATATGTCAACTGAATCATCTGAAGTTCACACCGATGTCTAGTGCTTTGAATGTGTCGTTTATTCTTGTTTGCCTTTGCTCATATTTGGGCAGCTTTCGGTCAAATTTGGATTCTTTTGCTTGGCGCAATTTGGTCAATCTACTTTGGATCAGCTGTGGATTAACTTTGGATTTTTTGCTTGGCCTTGTGCCATAGCCAGCCAGTCCAGGCCCCGGAGTGCAGGTATTTCTTTCTTCTCTTGATCGAACATTAACACAATCTTCACATATATGTGCACACGTGTTGCATGGTTGTACATTGCATTTTTTTGATGAGCTGTATAAAATAGCATATCACATGTTCACATACATCAATCGATTGATAGGCAATCCCATTGAAGTAGTATGTTTCTGTACGGGGGTCAAAAGTATATTTACAACGGTACGTCACTAGCCCCCCAGACTGTCTCGTAATTACACCGTAATGGCCCGTAATCGTGATTTTCCCAGGGAATTGGCACTTAATCCCGTATCTACCGTGTTACTTATAGGCTCAGTAGTCGCGATGACATGCCCGGCTCGCCCGCATGCCGTCATACTACCTCCAACCATGTTGTGCCATCCCAATATTACATGGGACCCACATCGCACCTCGAGCGTGTATCCGTAATGGCTCCGGGTTTCGCCCCTACGTACTTTTCCGCCTCGTTCAAAGTCTCCGTGACGACGCAACGCCCAACGGTACCGTAGGTCTCAAATCATGCTCACGTGGCTAAGTTGCAGTCGCACGGGCACTTTGTCATGCATCGCAGCGGAGGGAAAGTCACTAGCCCTAACCAACCCCCGCCGCTGCGAGCCCGCCCGCCGGCGCCGAGCAATGGCCGCATGGGGCGTAGTAACTCCAAGCGCCGTATTCCTCCGGGCAACGAGGGCTGGACCGCTGCCGAATGGATTCATGAACCGGTGATCAAGAGAATCCGCTGCCGTGCGTGTGCCGCCTTGTTCACGAGGACTATGTTCTACGACAAGCACAGATGGGCGTGCGGCGAATTGCCTCCGCCCACCGATATGCGCGCCTGTAGTAGCAGCCGGGGGTGATGGCGCCCTTGCGGTAGCACTGCACTTTACGGTCGTCGCGCCCTTGCTGCTCCGTCCGGACCGGGTCAGACCGAAACGCGGGGCGAGCCGGGTGGGTCGATACCGTCGCCGCCGCCATCACCCCCGCTGCCCTCTCCGCCGCTCTTGTCTCCCCGAAACGAATAAGCGAGCCCCGCACCCAGCGGCGGGGAGGGGCGTTCGGTGTCGTCTAATGCATGGCAGCGCAAGAGATGAATGCCGACCTTCACGTGGGCGCTGTCATAAGCAAGACGTTCGGGACGCGGGAGGGGGGGGACGTTGGGGGAGACCTTGTTGCAAAGAGGGGGGGGGGGGGGGGGTTTCTCGGCTCACCTCCCCGACGTCCCGTTACACCTTCCATAGGCCCACCGCCGCCCAGCGATAGCCACCCGTGTGTATCATCCAGATGTCGTCAGTTGGAGATGGGATAACGAGGACGTATATCCGGCGAATAAGGAGCTGGCGATGAAGGTGATTCACGACGACGGCGACTCGAAAGAGCTAACCGAGTCGGATACAACCGCTATACTTGACGACAGAGCACTTGAGCGATTTCACTCGCATGTTGCCTCAAGGCGCCATTGACCTACCGGCGGTGCGCCCCTTGCGCACCCACCGCCTGTGCTTCCGGGGGGTGCTTGCCCGCGTTGGTGCCCCATAGTTTAGGAATTGGTGAGAGTCTCGCACTAACAACGTGCAAACGATGATTTGCTTCCTTATTACACGCGCATTCGTTTTGAGACTTGTGCGCATGTGCATCTGAGCGGAGCCACGCGAACTCCTCGACGATAATGACAGCGACGCCGACATAGACGCCGAAGGCAAACCCTCTGACGAAACTTGCACTGACAACGAAGGCGAAGGAGACGCTGGCGCGAGGTATGACTTCAGTACCGGGACCAGCAGCGCTCGAGGGAAGCACAACGACGCGAAGCGGTGAGCATGTATCGTGTCGACCCCCCCCCCCCCCCCCCCCCCCCCTATGTGGCGCCTACTAGTCCGTTGCAAACACTTGCTCTTGGACCTTCTCACATCGCACGGCACGGGCGCGTGGGCCGGATTTTTTATTGTACGAGGTTTTTACAGCCGACGCAAAAAATACGGGTGTCGGCCCGCGCGTTAGGGTTGCGCACACCACATCTGCCCATCACCCGCCACACAGATACCACCTAGCCACCGGCCCCATATGTCAGCCCCCTATACAACCACTCCCCAGAGGTCGCCCTTGGCCCCTTCCCGCACGCTGACCGGCCGCCGGCCGGCCGTAAGCGCCCGGCGGCCGTGAGCTGCCCGCCTTCACGTCGCGGTTGGCTGTTGGTGATGCGGCATTGCGCACTCGCCACCCTCACAACCAGCGCGCACGAGAGGGTTAACCGGCCTCGCAACACCCGCTACACGTGTGTAAATGGCCCAAGAGGGTAGGTATGGGTGTTGGCTATGAATCTTTAGGCGCGTGGGTGTATGTGTCGTGCGTGTGTGGATCCTCGTTGAGCGGCGCGCATGGTGCGCTCAGCCCCTCGTTTTCGGCGTCTACACCGCAGCCAGTACGGCCGATCTGAAACCGTTGCACGCTCGGTTGCCGCATGCATGAACCGGCCCGGCGCACTAGGCGTCAAAGCAGCCGCCCTGATCGCCCCGCCGGGCACTCCCCAGGAGCGCCGCCGACCTGCGAGCGGGCGCTGGCCTGCCACGAGCGTCTGGCGAAGGTGAGGATTTTAGGGTTTAAAAAAAGAACGCATGCCCTTTGGTTGCTGAGAGGGGGTGGGGGCGTGATTACAATTACATCACGCATTAGCGGTTCAACGCGAGCGCCTCCATGGCACCAATTAGTCGAATCCTGCTCAGGAGGCTAGCTATGGGTGTTAGATATGAGCATGTACGGGCGTTGGTCCTTGTACGGTAGCGTGTGTGCGGGCTCGTGTTGAACAACGCATGGTGTAACAGTAATTTAACCTATTTTGCACCGTGGAATTATTTTTGCACCGTAGGGTTTGGTTATACCCTATTCCCGGGTCTGCTATCAGGACTTAAGACTCACGGGTGGTGTAGCTTAGGTTTGTAGACCTAGGGTGCAATGCAACATTCATCAGCGTGCAGGCCAGCCGCGACGCACATCCAATGGTGGTTTTGGAGCATTTTGTCCAAATTGGGACAAGATGAGGCAAATCAATATTTATTATGATGATTACATCCACCGGCTAGCCACAAGACGTTGCTAATAATTTATTCGTTGAGCATCCCCAACTCAAGCAAGTCCTTCTTCGTGGCTGCGTTGATCTTGACGATTCCGCCGGGTTTGCGTTGCGCTGGGGTGGTTGACATGACGTGGACGTAGTTGTTTCGTGGCTGGCTGATTTGCCACCCAGTTTGCGCGTATGTCTTCACGACTTGGACGCTTTTACCGTACCACTTCTTTCTGACCATGGTGCCGTCCTCGTTGAACACCTCGCGACTTCCCGACGCGTACGATAGGGGGACGGCTTCAACAAGTTTTCAAGGAAGTTTTCAAGGAAGTTTTCAAGTTTTCAGGCACTTATCCCAGCTTGTGTCAACTGGCTTCTTCCCTCCTTTCGTCTGCGCGTACAACCATAAGGGGCATGACAGTTTTTCCCTTGGCATCGACATGGAAGGGCTCGTACACCGCCACGGTCAACGTGTCTTCGGTAGTCTCGCGTGACTTCACAAGCCCGATGACGAATCTCGACTCCCAGTCACCAAGTTTCAGGACACTTGTTTTCCTCATGCACCTAATGATGGCCAAGACCCACTAGCCTCCCATCCTGTCTCGTAATTACACTGTAATGGCCCGTAATCGCAATTTTCCCACGAAATGGGCTTGTAATCGCTGTAAATACCGTGTAATCGCCACTTTTCTGCTAGGCTTGGTAGTCGCAATGAAGTGCCCGCCGGCCTGCATTCCGTAATATTGCTACCAGGACATGTCGTGCCGTCCCCATAGTACATTGGGCCCAATCGCGCCTCGCGCGGCTACCCGTAATCTTTGGGACTCCGGCCATGCTGTACTTTAACGCCTAACAATAAGCTCCGTGACGACACCGCAACGGCCAACGCCCAACGGCATCTTACAGGTAGGGCTCAAACTTGCTGATGTTTTTACAGGTGCGGGCGGGCACTTAACCATCGCAGCAGCGCCAGTTAGTGGCTCCTACCCACCCCCACACGCTGCGAGCTGCCGGCGCCAAGCACTAGTGTGCCATCGGGCGTCGCAGCTCCAAGCGCCGTATTCCTGAGGGGAAGGAGGGCTGGACGCCTGCCCACGGCTAACTGTAGGATACCGGTATCGGCACATTAGTAGCCCTCGCCGCGGCCCGCATAAATGTATGCTTACGCGACGCGCCGGAACAGTCAGTTGGCCATTACCACCTAGCCAGCCCACGCCCGCCGCTCGTGGGGCGACCATACACGGTTCGGTCACTCAAGGCCCGGCACAACGTCTCGAGGACACTTAAGCCTGCCGCCACGGTGGTTTTCGCCATCATCCAGGCGGAGCACGGCCGAAACGTGTCAGGTGAGCGCGGGCGAGTCACAGTGCGCACTCGACTTTCTGCCTAACCGCGACCCTCCTCCCCTCGCTGTCAAAGTGATCCCTGGACCAGATCCGGCACCCTCCCTAGTCAAGCTTCAGTATAGAACCATATCAAAGTTTTTGCCCGTCAGAATATGTGTCGACCCCCTTTGTGATCAGTGGTGTGTGCATATATGTTGCTGTGTGCAGGTGCATTACATTACGTCTGGTTCTTGGCGATGCGTGCGATGCGCCGCTGAGCGACTCAACGACCCACCCCCCGCGCACGGCCGATGCACGGCCTGCGACACCCCCCTAAGTGTCCGGACCGTTTTGAGAGACGAGCGGGCGTGCAGAGCGGAGCTTGCCTACGTGTTTCACCGGAAGTTGAGGGCGCCGAGGGGGTTGGGAGTGACGCGCTGGACGGTGCCCATGCTCTACTCCTTCCACCAGACCTTCGCAGAGGACTCCAGGTGGAAGCACTTCCCTACACGGAAGATCCCAGGTAATAGGCGCACTGCCATCTGGACTGAGGATTTTTCAGCTGTAGAGGACCAGTTCCAGTTCCAAGGGTGATATAGGGGGGAGGGCAAGCCACCAGCTTGGTGGAATATGAATTGCTTCCCTACGGGTATCCCTGACCCGCCAGCGATGTTAATTATTGTTGAGCAGCGACTGGGTGGTGTGGGTGAGCATGTTGCGATGTGGGTGAGGCAGGAAGTTATCGTTATGCTCAGTGTTGTCTCTCTGTCTGAAGTATGAGGTGCAAAGATAGAGCTTCTGGCTGCTTGCCATGGTGTGGACGACAAGTCGCGCTGGCGTGAAACACCAACATGCGCGAATGCGATAGATAACCATTTCATGCACTATGTGCAGCAAAGGATCAGTAATGTGAGAGACATCGACGGTCAACTAGTTTTTGACCGTTATGTAGACCTGGCTTGTGCCGCGGCACATGACTGGACTGGCGTGTAATTCATTTGCTTTACCTCTGATTGCTCGCTCTCTTCGACTGCATCGCTTCAATGTTGTGTGCGGCACTATGCATCGGTCAGTATGGAATGGGATCATGTTAGAATTACATGGATGTGCTGCAAACTTGTATTGACTAAAGATCTAGCTGTCTGGTTGCATACGCCGGTGCGCCATGTGCTTTGCTGCCGAATCTGTGCAAAAAACACCAACATGCGCGAATACGATCGATAGATAACCATTTCATGCACTATGTGCAGCAAATAAAGGATCAAGAATGTGAGAGACATCGACGGTCAACTAGTTTTTGACCATTATGTAGACCTGGCTTGTTCCGCGGCACATGACTGGACTGGCGTGTAATTCATTTGCTTTACCTCTGATTGCTCGCTCTCTGGGACTGCATCGCTGCAATGTTGTGTGCGGCACTATGCATCGGGCAGTATGGAATGGGATCATGTTAGAATTACACGGATGTGCTGCAAACTAGTATTGACTAAAGATCTAGCTGTCTGGTTGCATACGCCGGTGCGCCATGTGCTCTGCTGCCGAATCTGTGCCAGCCCAACCCCCAGCACGGCCTTGGGTGAATGTGCTGCAGTGTCGGCCTGACCCGTAACGATCCACATCCTGCTGTGTCGTCCTTATTGTACTTGTTGCTGCGACGCCTCGCTGCATCCTTGACTGCGATCTGACTGTGCTACACCCCCTGGCAGTGATAGTCGCTGACATATAAAATATGATATAAATTTATCACAATATGTAAATATATATTATATATTTATATATTGGGAACAATATGATATATATATATATATATTTTAAATATAAATATATATTTATATATTTAAAATTATATATATATCATATATATCATATTGTTCCCAATATATAAATATATAATACATATTTACATATTGTGATAAATTTATATCATATTTTATATATCTATAATATATATATTTATTTATGGCTGTGTATATGCTGTGTATATGCTATGTATTTGCTTGGAAAACAAAAACAAAAACGAAAACAAAAAACGAAAAACGAAAATGATTTGAGTTTTGCAAATCGCGACGATTTGCTATATAGCAGCTTGGGAACGATTATAGCAGCTTGGGAACGATTATAGCAGCTTGGGAACGATTACATTTGGATGCGATTACATTGGAGGCAGTTGCTATGTTTCGCTGTTAACATATTGCTGTTCCTCACGCATGCGATTCGCACCCACATGATCTTCGTCTACATTCACCGTCAGAACGTTGATCGTCCTCTTCACCTTGTATTGATCGATGTCGACAATGAGCGACTGATCAAGCATCCAACGAGTTGGGTGCGCCATGGACAACCGCACGCCTTCGCCTTCGATGAAATCAATGTTGTTCCCGATCATGTACTCCTTCAACACCTTATCAAGACGATTCATCACACTGCACATCTTCTTCCATTCGTTGAACCGCTCGACGTATTGTGCAAGCTCGCGCTGAATCTTCGGGGGGAGCTCATCGGCCTTCGCGCACGCCATGGCGATTGGTCAAAAGCGGCTGGGGTATTGTAGCGAGTACTTTGGTGTGGGCGTGGTGGAAATGATGGTGCTTCCTTGTGCCCGCGCCGCTTATAGGGACACGCCATGGTCGGCATGTGGCCACCGCAAGGCGCCGTGTTTCTGTGTTTCTGTGTTTCTGTTTCTAGGCCCTCAGAAAAGGCTCTTCAGTGATATTTTTGTACCTTGTACCGACCATGAACAAAAACCCGCGTTCCATAGGTGATACTTTTGGAGCCAAAATACACAGAAACATCCAGCTGCTTTCTTACAGTTTTCGGACATTCTGAGGTGGTTTCTACGTGATTCCGTGTTTCTAAATCGGATTTCAAAACAAAAACAGTTCAGAAACATAGAAACACTCGCGAGACGCTTAGTCGCTCGTCGGCCTCAATCGCGGCGTTCTCTCGCTCTCTCGCCCGCTCTCGCGCAGTGCCGCCGGCCTCGCTCGGTCCTTGAGCCGAAGAGCGCGTGACTCGGTGCAGTACTTAGGCAGAACACACCGAGACTCTCAAACGCACCGAGACTCTCAAACGCACCGCGCGAGACGCTAGGAAATCATCCTTTCGAATCCGCCCTCAAACGGCGAATAGCCCTCCTCATAGCGCTTGATCTCGACGAGTGCCGGCGCCGGCTTTGGGATGCGCCCCTTTTTCAGGAGCGCCTTGAATTCTTTGAATCGGATCCCGCGCTCGTAGAGGACAAGGATATCGATTACATCATCTCCGAAGCCCGGGTACTTTGCGCGAAAGTACTCGCGATTGAATTTCGGCTGATATCTATAGTCGAAACTAGCCACATCCAGGAACGCTTGGCTGAGATAGCAGCGCTCCGCGGGAGTCATCGCCCGCCCGAGGGACGTTTCGCATGTGTTACTCATGTTTTACGATAATGAAGGGAAAATCGTTTGCATTTGATGGGCGAACGTCGTTGCTGCTCGCGCGGTGCGTCTTTCGCTCCTTGTTGCACGGAAAACACTCGAAGTAGTCCGCGCGGATCTTCGTGCCGCACTTGCACGAGTTCGTCTTCTCGGCTTCGCGCTTACGATAACACGGGAAGCACATCGCGTAGTCGCCTTTGACCTCGCGCTTGCGACAGACTTGGCACCTCGCGGGCATTTGATCTACCTCGCGAAGAATATCCTCGCGACACCGACGACAGTAGCTGGACGAGTAGATTGTCACTCGAACGCAGCGCGGACACAACCGAGCGCGGCGCAACGAAGACGCGGAGGCCGCGGAGGTCGCGGTGTCGTCGGTGCCGGAGTCGCTGAAGGAGACGGTGACTGAGACGGACGGTGGCATTCTGCAGGCTCTCGCCGCGCTCCGCGGTCGCTCCACTTAAGTGTGTCATGCAAGTGCAGATAAAAAACGGACGCTAGATAAAAGAAACGTCATGGGGCGCGGAAGGTACCGTGTTTTGAGCGACGAGGAGCGCTTGGAGCGGAAGAAGATCGCGCAGAAGCGTTGGCGCGACAACAACCGGGAGCGTACCAATGCGTACCGCGCGGAGTACAACGCCGCGAACCGCGATCGCGTGCGCGAATACCTAGAGAGTACTACCGCGCCAACGCGCAGCACATCCGCGAGTACCAACGCGAGCTTTACCGCCGCGCCACTACCCGGCTTAAGGCGGAGGCCGCGGATAGTCCTTTGTAAAGAATTTCTCTGATACCTTCTAACACCCCAACCATGCCTCGCTCAAAACTCTCCCAAAAGTTCTACTCCGAGCCCATCGCCCCCGAGGCGCTTTCGCATGTCCTCCGCGATGTGCTGCCCCAAATCGAGCTTGCCCATCGGGACGGGAATCTCGCCGTTCGCCTGAAGCGCATGCAAAATATGATCCATAACGGCGCCCTCAAGGTGTCGTACGGAAAGAAGATCCGCGACAAGGCCGGTAACGAGTACGGCCGCGAGTACTCCAAGTTGCCGTTGTCGTTTCAGAATTTGAACCGCAAGATTCGCAACGCGCTCGTGAACCACCACATTGAGATGTCCGGTAAGCGGTGCGTGGACATCGACGTGGCCAATTGTCACCCGAAGGTGTTTGTGCAACTATTGGAGAACGCGGCGTACGCTCCGACCACGACCTCATCCTCAAGTACGTGAACGAGCGAAAGCGCATCCTCGAGGAAGTACAGACCGTCTATTCGTGCGACCGCGACACCGCCAAATCGCTGCTCCTCGCTCTCATCAATTTTGGCACCGTCAAGGGGTGGGCGTGGATAAACAAGGTGGCGCTTCCGCCGGGGGCCGAGACGACCGACATCCACCGCTTCCTCGAGAACTACTACAAGCAGTTTGTGGCGTGTGTTTCGGAGCTGATGACCATCATGCCGGAACTCGTGCTTGCTGCAAGGGAGTCCCTTGGTATGCCGTGCGAATACGACGACGATGTGGGCGACGAGCACCTCTCCGACAAGCTGAAGCTCCAAAAGCGCTTTGTTCATATCATGCTCTCAGATGCCGAGAACAACGTGCTGCAAGCCGCCTTGGAGTATATCGTCAGGACTCACAAGTCCGCTCGCGTCATCTCAAAGATGTTCGACGGGTGCATCGTTGAGTGCGAGGACGATATTGCTTGCGAGCAGATCAAGCGCCACGTCATGCTCCGCACGGGCTTTGTCCTCGACTTTGAGGTCAAGCCTTTCGTATCGCCCTTCCGCATTCCGACCGACCTGGATCCGATGGATGTGGACGACAAAACCAACAATACTCCCAAAGGTAAAACGCTTGACGACATGGTGCCGGCGAAGCACATTGTCGACATGATCGGAGACAAGGTGATCCGCGCCGGTGATCAGTACTACGGCTACAACGGCAACAGCAACATGTGGTCGCCGGGGTCCGTGAATGAGATCGTGGCTCAACAGCTCGTGCACGGGCGTAATCTCATCTTCACCGGGGTCTGCCCAATCAGCCGCAAGGATACTGTGAGGAACCTCGGGTACTCCAGCCATCTCAGGGCGACCATTCCATGCATCCCTCCTTACATTCTGCCGAACAACGAGTTCCTTGTCACCAAGTACAAGAGCACATATCGCAAGATCAAGTTCCGCAACGGTGTGTACAACATGGCTACCAACACGTTCCGCCCCTCGTTTGTGCCCAACGAGTACTTCATGGTCGACGTCCCGAGGGCCTTCCCCGTTCGGGATCTAGTTGCGACTGACCAGGCGGTGGACCTGCTGAAGGGCATCTACACGCCGAAGCGAGAGGAGCGCAAGCCGTTCGACCCGACGTTTGGTCCCGAGATGCCGCTGTGGCAGTTTGTGATGACCGCCATCGCCCTCGCTATTGCGGGCGAGGTGGAATGGAAATACGTCCTTGCCATGATTGGGGAGCGCAACTCGGGGAAAGGCGTGGTCCAAGCGTGCATCACCGCAGCCTTGGTCTGGTATCGTCCGGCTTCAGCGCCAACAACCTTCTCGGCAACGACACGACGGTGGATGAAGCAAAGAGATTCATGTTTCTGAGGGACGCCGCCGTTAGCGGATGCCGAATCGTGTGGCCGAACGAGATTCGCACCACCACGCAGAGGGGCGAAACCTTCATCGACGGAAACCTCGTCAAGGGCATCGCGAGCGGCGGGGACACGCTGCTTGTGCGCGGCAACCACCAAGATCCGTTCTCAGTCCGACCGGAGTTCACGATGTTCCTCAACGTCAACGATCTGCCGGTCACCAAGCCCGCGATCGGGAACTCGATGCTGCGTATCATTCACCCCAACGTCTACACCAAAAACCCCACAAAGCCCAACCACAAGCTCGCGGACCCGGCCATTAAGCACATGGTTCAGGAGCCGAGCTTTGCCGACGGGATGATGTGGGCCGTTCTCGACATGTACCGAGAGTTCAAGGCTTCGGGCAGGGTCTTTGAACCCATCCCGCAGGTCCTGAGCGCCACCGAGGACGCCAACAACGACGAGGAGGAGGACGTGTTTGTAGTCCTCGAGCAGGCCATCGAGTTTGCCGAGCCGTTTCAGGACGAGCGCTTGTATCGGGACGGCGGCTACTTTTTGCGCGCCGCTGAGCTCAAGAACGTCGTGGCTGATCTGAAGAAGGAGGGCAAGCTCAAGGGCGTCTCGCTGAGCGGCATCACCACGAGGCTTCAAAACAACGGCTACGAGAAAAAGCAGATGAGGCACGACGGCGTGAACAACAAATTTTTCTTAGGCATGAAGGCCCGCGAGATGGAGACCGACGAGTGACTGTAGTATCTCCTTTCTATGTTTCTGGACTGTTTCTGTTTTGAAATCCGATTTAGAAACACGGAATCACGTAGGAACCACCTCAGAATGTCCGAAAACTGTAAGAAAGCAGCTGGATGTTTCTGTGTTTCTGTTTTGGCTCCAAAAGTATCACCTATGGAACGCTTGTTTTTGTTCCTGGTCGGTACAAGGTACAAAAATATCACTGAAGAGCCTTTTCAGAGGGCCTAGAAACAGAAACACAGAAACACGGGAACACGTAACACGGCTTTCCCATCGGTGGGAGGAGCAGCCATGACCACCTACGCCGGAGTCCGATTCCCGTCCGACGGCTTTGAAGACGAGACGGAGACATGCGGCTATCGCGTCAAGCTTGTGAACAACATCGGCGTCGAGACGGACATATGCGGAGAGGAAGGCGGCGTACCCAAATGCAAGCGCAAGAGCGTGCACCGCGTGTGGTACATGGCTGAGCACACCCACTTGCCGGTGTTCACGTGTGGCAAGCGCCGAGGCATTACATTTGACGAGGTGATAGAGAAGGACCGGAAGTTCACCGCGCGAGTCCTCAATGCCGAATACATCTACATCGAGTGCATCGCAAGCTTCCGCGAGTACATCGAGAAGAAGATGTATGGCAAAGTATTGTTCAAACGCGTGGATCTCAGCTTGGAGGAGCCTTCTGAGGACTACAACAAGATCAATACTGCAAAAAATGTATTACTGGGGGAAGCAGCGCATGCCAAAGGGGTTGGCGGGGAAGAAGCCCCCAAAACACGAAGGTAAGACGTTCGAGTGGGTCTTCGACAACGACAAACACTACGCCATGTGGCTTATCAATACGGTACACGAAGTTAAAGCCCTCAAAGTTCTAACGGGGCAAGCCCACGGGTTCATGTGCAAGTACTGGAACGCCTTCGAATATTTCGTGTACCGCGACAAAGCCAAGATCCCGCATCGTTTCACGCGAGAGGGTATGCCCAAACATCCCGAAGACTACGACGAGTCACATGAAGGCGTTCCCGAAAACAAACCAAAACGCCGCCCTCACCGAGACCACAAGTACCGCGAGCTCCTCGAGGCCATGAAGCGCAGCGGGTGCAAGACACCGAGAGAGTATCACGATTGGCTTGATCAGCGCATGTAACTCATTTTGTGTGCACCATCCTCGCCACCGCGACAGCACGATTCTCCTTCTTTGCAGTTGGCATCGCGAGAAACTGGCTTGGCTTGATAACCGCTGCAGTCGCACCCGATGGTTTCCGCGGCGGCGGCCTCGCGGCGGACATGATGTGCATACCCCGCTTCTTCGCCGTCTTTCGAGTTGTCTTCGGTTTGGCCATTTAGTATTTAAACTCCCGTTACGAATAAATGACGAGCTTTCAGATTCACCTCGACAGCAAATTCGCGGACATGCACTTCTCCGCAAACGCTTGCGTGTTCTACCTCGCGGACCCGCTCACCCTCCCTTCGCAGGATTACGAGTGGCTTGTAGCGGTGCCGCACGCGACAATCCCGCTTTCGCAGTGGGTTATCGATGAATCGAACAACCTGCTCGAGCTAGTATACTCCGACAAGTCACGATACATATCGCTACCTCTCGGAAATCGAAGCGTGGACGAGATCGTCGTGTACCTCAACGACAGGCTTTTGCACGGATACACCGCCGCCTACGACGAAGCGATAAACCGTATCGTATTCGGCTCCGAGCTGCTTGGCGAAAGCCTCGCGATCGGAGAAATGAGTACGTGTGGAAGGTTGTTGGGCGTGGAAGCGGGAGACGCGGCGGTGGACGGCGTGCTCATCCCGCCGCGCGGCGTCGATCTCGCGGGTACCTCGTCGATATTCATCCGAAGCAACCTTTCGACTCGAAATCGCGATCCGGTGTCGAAGGCGACAAGCGATATTCTCGCCAAAGTGCACGGTTCGCAGAATTTTAACGAGATCGAGTATAACTCGTCTTCGCTCAAGTTCCCGATAGCTTATCGAAACGTGTCGCTCATCATCATCTATCTCACCGACGACTTTCAGCGACACATGGATTTCCACGGCGCGGACTTCTCGCTAACCCTCTAGTTTACGCTTCGTCGAAAAGAAACCATCTCGCACGCCGTAGATTATCGATTAACTGGTGTTATGAATAACGATGCTAGCCCGCCAAAAAGAAACGTTGAGGCCTTCCGATGCGTCAGGGGATCCAAGTGGATCTAAGCGAGGTGAACGATAGTATCGCGGAGCTCGAAGCGAAACACGACATCGATACGGAGAATTTGGAGGCCGGTCTCGGGGAAACACAATCAAATGTGGAAGGCCTCTCCAACGCCGCCGCCGCCGCGGATGCGCTATCGTCGCTCGAGGACGATATCGTCGCTCTATCGAACTTCGCTCACGATTGCTGCGAAACCGCCGAATCGAACTTCGCAACGCTTAGCGAAGAGCTAGCGGCTATCGATACCAGCTCATACATCCCTCAAAGCGAGATGTCGCGATTCATTGTGGACCTCGTCGCGCCTTTCGCGATAGGAGCACACGCGGACAACGCCGGCCGGATTGACGTTTTCGGGACACTTCGCAGCCCCCTTGGTGCCTTTCTCTTCGATCTCGGGCGAGCCCTTTCGAAGCCCTTGGCGCGAAAGTGTACGCCGAGGGGCTAACTCTTTTCGGACCCCTCAAATATAAAAATTTTACACAACTTTCAAGGCGCGGAAGGCGATTTCAACCTCGACGATTGTTATCGAATACGCGCTATCCCCTCGCCGCCCCGCCGAACCACCCCACAATCGTCACGCTCGCTCAGATCAACGAAGTGGAAAACGCCCGACGGTATCATCATTACACGGCCGACCCTTCTGCCACGCGATATTAATCCGGGAATTCCCGCCCCCTTGCTCGGCGTGGGAAATCTGACTTATGCCCGTTCTGGTAGGGGCAACTTCACAACCTCTTTGCGGGCAACATCTACGGCCTCGACGAGAGGTGGGTTCGACACGTCGTGTCCCTCCTCGGAAGGGGACCCGCGGGCGACCCCTCCGAGTGGATCACGGAGCTGTCAAAGTGACGTTAACATTCCGGCTTCAATCTCGACGTCGACTTCACGGGCCCACAAGGGCCGGCTGACCCCAAGGCGAACAAGGCCCGGCGGGCGAAGCCGGAGCCGACTCGACCGTGCCCGGCCCCGAAGGCCCCACCGGACCGCCCAGACCCGCCGGACCGGCAGGAGCTGACTCGACCGTGCCCGGGCCCACCGGACCGCCCGGACCCGCCGGACCCGCCCGGAGCTGACTCTACCGTGCCCGGCCCCACCGGACCGCCCGGACTGCCCGGACTCGCCGGACCGCCCGGAGCTGACTCGACCGTGCCCGGCCCCGAAGGCCCCACCGGACCGCCCGGACCCGCCGGACCGGCAGGAGCTGACTCGACCGTGCCCGGGCCCGCCGGACCGCCCGGATCGCCCGGCCCCGAAGGTCCGCCCGGAGCTGACTCGGCCGTGCCCGGCCCCGAAGGTCCGCCTGGGCCTAGCGGTCCAAAAGGAGATAAAGGGGACCCCGGAGACCCGGCGCCAGTGGGCGAATACGCCCCGATAGCACACACGCACCCGTACTTACCGCTGAGCGGAGGTGACATAGGATCAGGGGGTCAAATCAGAGTTGTACAGAGCACCGTCGAAACGGATAACACGTTTCCCGGAGATTTCGAATTGGTGAGTCTGAGAGTTGCCGACAGCAGATATGCGAGGAAAACCCAAACGTCGAGCGCCGATTGGGCCTCGCTGTCCGGCCGCCCGCTTTGGACCGACAAGTTCATATACACGCAAAATGTCGGTCCCCAGATGTACCCAACAGCCTCCGAGAATTACGACATCGTCCTTCTCGACAGCATAACGCCTACCACCAACGACGTGTATAACTTGGGCCAAGATGGACTGCGATGGAAATTTGTGTACGCCATGAGCGGTCGGTTTGCGACCGATATCCATGTTGGCGAAATCACCAACCATGCGAGATTCACGTGCAGCACGGCCTCGAACCTCATGACGTTGAGCCGCCCCTTGCTCCTTCCTCGGTCGCCCGAGCTGAGTAACGAGGCCGCGACCAAGGGCTATGTCGACACGGTTGTAACCAACGTAGTACCCCCCACCGCCAATTGGACAACGCTCAGCGGGAGACCGCCGTGGACCGACGGGTTTGCCACGCTCGACGCATACACGACCGTTTTATCGAAGCATCTCATTCCACCCGCCGACAACGATGGATACGTCGGGGTGTCATACCTGAGATTTGCCCAAGTTAACGCCGTAGAAGGTGCGTTTGACACGGTCGTCGCCGATACAATCACCGGGCTGTCTCCTCCCGTACAAGGGCAGGATGCGGCTTCCAAATCCTATGTTGACCAAACGGTTGCGAGCGTCTCCGCGGTATCGTGGAACAATGTTACCAATAAACCCGTTTGGGTCGGTAAGTTTTCACAATCGACAAGCGGCAACCCCGCGCTCGAGACAACGTCTCTAAAAATGGGCGGGAACGTGATCTACGACTTGGCCGAGCCGATAAACTCGCACCACGCCGCCACGAAGAACTATGTGGACTCTTTCAAAGGCAGCGTAACCTCGTTTAGCGAATGGAAGAGACAAGCAATAGCCGATCGGTTTTGCAAAGTCTTGAATTCATCTTCGGGGATTTCTCACACATTCAAGTGTGAACTTTTACACTTACGGCCGTATACCGACGCGACCCCGAGCGGTCACATGGAAATACGCATAAAATCTAAGGCCACTGGAGGAATTGTGTATGTCAGGTATTGGGCTCTTACTTATCTCGGTGTCGTATCGGGGCCATTCCATGGTTTTGAATCAACGGAACAAACGGTCGACTTGCAGAGCGGTTTACTCGCGACTGTCACAGTTTACGCGACTGCGACGGTTCAAGGACACACCGAAGACGTCGTGATAGGGACAACCACGTTCACCACGGCTGCTAATACCTCTAGCGAGTACTTTCTCTAGCCGCGCGATCATGTCTACACGTTCTCGTCCTCGTTGGGGATCACGGTGTCTCGCCAATAGCTGAGCGTTGTCGCCAACGAGTGTCGATGGCAATCCGCGACTCTTTGCACCTTGGCCAACGAGTAGTTATTCGGGTCTTCGGTCTTGAGCATGTCCGAGATCCTCGAGTGACGTATGTCGTTGACGGCGACGCCGAGCCCCTTCTTCAGGATCGCGCCCGTGTTGTCGACGCTCTTCCTCATGAGCAGAAAAGCTCGCGGGCGAGCGACCAACGAGGCCTCGACTTGTCGCTTGAGGGACTCGTTAAGAGGGAATGTGTACGGCTTGTCGGGAAACTGTTGCATGGTCTTGAGCTTTCGCACGACGAGCTTGCCTTCGGGGCGCAGATAGTAGTTGGGGTAGGTTCTCGCTTGCGACTCGCGATTGGTGACCTTGACGGTGCCCAGCTCGGCGCGAAGCCCCCATAGGTTGGTTTGCAGGAGCGCCGCGATGTACTCCGCCGACGCGGCCCCGAACTTCTCCTTGACAGCCGGAACCCGCGACTTGATGACGCTGATGTCCAGCACCGTCCCGGTGACCGTGCGCTGCGTGGTTTCCTCGCCGACCTTCTTGGCGTGCACGAGCATGCGAGCGTGGTACTTTGCGAGGGCCTCCTCGCCGATCGCGGCCTTGTACTCCGGGATGTACTTGCTCGGCGAGTAGATGCGGTTGAAATAGTCTCGCTTGGTGCTCGAGTTGGTGTACCGGCTCTCGATGGCGCGCACGACCTTGTCGCCCTCCCGCAAGCACTTGACGAGGTCGTTTGGGGAGCATTTCATGACCACTTTGACGACGCGCCTCATCGTGGTGATGTAGTTGTTGATCGTCGTCTGGCTGAGCGTCTTCGCGGTTGTGACCCCGTGGGCATTGATTTGCCGACGCCCGGCAAGTGCCTCTATCTTTGCAATAATCTCCTCGAGGGTCATGTCGCGCCCGCGATTCGGCTCGGGCTCCTCCGCAGGGGGCTCGGGCTCCTCCGCAGGGGGGGAGGGATCCGCCCGATCCGCCCGATCGCGTGTGCACGGCGGGGCGGCGTCGTGGGGGCTCGGCACGGGCGCAAGACCGTTCTCGGTGCGAATGCGATTGAAATCATCGGGAGTCATGTTGTACTTCTCGAGCGTGTATAGCTGCATGCGCGACACGGCGCCGGTGGCGATTCGCTTGCAATAGCGCTTCTTGTTGTGACGATCGGCATTGCAATGGTACGACTCGAGGTTGGCGGCGCGGCGCTTGCGGAGCTCCGCGGAGGCGCGGGTGCGAGGCATGGTGTCCGGCGATTTAGTAAATACTCTAGCAAATAATCTATCGCCTTAAGCGAGGCGCACGAAGCGTGAAACTTTTTCGCGCGGGATATAAATGCGCCCTCTTCGCGTTCTCGACCTGTGCTGCGGGACGCAGAGCGTGGGCGCAGCTCTGCGCGGGATGTTTGGCGACCGGGCGGTCGAGTACGTGTCGCTGGATTGGGCTTCGCCCTCCCCCCCTGCGGGGGACGCCGACCCCTCTTCGCGCGCCGCGATAACGCTCGATGTGCGCGAGTGGGACTACGCCGCGGCCTACCCGCGCGGGCACTTCGACGTGATATGGGCCAGCCCGCCGTGCACGGAGTACTCGATGGCAAAGACGCGTGGGGTGCGCAAGCTCGCGCTCGCGGATTCCATCGCGAAGAAGTGTCTCGAGATCATCGAGTGGTACCGGCCGCGGTACTGGTTCATCGAGAACCCCTTCACCGGCATGCTCAAGCGGCGCGATTTCATGCAGCCCCTCGCGCCCTTTCTGCGCCGCTGCACCTACTGCAAGTACGGCCGCGACTTCGAGAAGCCCACCGCGGTGTGGACCAACAAGCCGGGCCTCGACCTCGAGTTCTGCGAGCGCGACCCTTGCGCTTACAAGCGGGAGCACGGCGTCCACTACGCGTGCGCGCAGAGCGGTCCCCGCGGCACGCTGTATCGCAGGAGCGCGGGCAGCGCCGAGACGTATCAAATCCCGAAGGAGTTGCTCGCCGAGTTATTCGCCGGCATCGCTGTTGGGGCGGACGAGGAGGTTGGCGCTCCAGTGGCTGATAGTCGCCCCTTCTTCGAGGTCCGGGAAGGCGACGTTGATGCGGCTGAACGCCCCTAGGCCGGGAACGGGGTAGCCGATATGGTCCTCGAGTATGCGGCTGCCGAGACAATCGTACGAGCCGGCGACAAAGCCGTTGTAGAGGTTCTCGTTGAGGTGCGAGAAGGGGAACTCGGAAAACTCCGGGATCAGGACGGTGGTGTCCACGCGAGCCGGCATCGATCCGCACCGTGTTACTAAAAGCGCCCAAAAAGAACCGCGGGGGAAGCGCTACGCTGTATCCCCCGTAGGGGGGGAGGCTATGCCGTATCGGAGATGGTTAGCGAGATGCTTACCTGCGACTCCGCGTCCGTGCCGGCCACGAGACTAAACGAGTCGACGGTCGGGGCGGTGGAGTCCGCGTTGGTGGCTATGGGCCCAAAGCCGTCCACGCTCGTCTCGTTCCCGGCCTGGTCCTTCGCCGTGATCCACGTGTAGTAGATGGTGTCGGGCGTCAACCCCGTGTAGGTGTGCGAAGTCGTGCCGCCGGGGAACGCATCGCCGATGGTCTTGATGAGCGCCGGCCCGGGATTGGTGTCCTGCGTGTCATTTAGCAAAACGTAAATTGTCTGAACGGCGTCGTTGTCCGTCACGTTGAAGGTGACGTTGAGAACCGTGGTTGGAGGCGTGCCGCGCGACACGCTTCGGGCCGTGATGACCGGAGGCGTGTTGTCCTGCGTGGTGTACACGCCGAGCGGGGTGATGGACGAGTTTGCGTTGTCATCGATCAACTCCACCTAAAAGTAGCGAGCGGCGTTTGGCGCCCCGATATCGTACTCCCATGTGAGACTGGAGCCGCTGATGCCGCTGGTGATGTCCGCGGTGGAGGTGCCCGGGATGGTGTTGGTGGAGTTTACGTACAGCAGCGCCGAGGATATCGTCATTTCGGGTTTGATTAATATGGAGATTAAAGCTTGTAGCTCCGCGTTGGTGCCCGCCCCCACGCCCGCGAAGTCTATCCACGAGTCCTCCAATAGCCTCCGCCCCAACGATGAAGCCCCCGCGTCGCGATGGATAGCGCTAACGTTTTCGAGGAACACCTCGATCGGGCCGCCGCGGCAGATTGGGCTACGCCCTCCCCCCATGTGAGGGAAGTGGGTGCTCATCAAGGCGCCGTCAAAGGCCGCTTGCACGGCGCTCTTGTCCGATGAGCCGATAGAGCTGACGAAAGCGCGATGGGACATTTACTTGGTTCGGTAGAAAACTAACGACATCACATAGCCCGGCTGAAACTCGAGCGGATCAAGCAGAGCGAGGCTGACGGCGTCTCGCAATTGCAGATGAAGCTCCGTGAGCGAGTCGATGCTAACGCGAAGCTCGTGCCCCGCGACGTCCCGGCTGCCCGGCTTTATGAAGTATCGCTGCCCGTACATGGACTCTTCGCCCGTTCTGTACGATTTGCCGAGGTGGCCTAGAATGTGGCGATCGTCGGAGTCGACGAGTGTGGGACAAGCGAGCACGACGGAATGCGGCTGATCGGCGGGGTCCTTTGTGCATAGGAGGGGCGTGTAAAACTCTAGCGCCACCATCCACTTGCCCTCCGAGGTGTCCACCGAACGGCTCGTGTTCAGCATCACCGGTATGCGACAATCCACGATAGACCCTCGCCCCTGCTCCGACGATACCCACGCTCGGAAGAAATCGTATGCAAACGGTTGCATGAGCAGGCACTTGCACGGCTCCCAAAACACAAGCTGGAACGCCCATGCCTCCAAGTCGTCGCTTTCGCTGACGAGGGAGAAGTCGTCGCCGGCCCCGAACTCAGAGGCGCACCGGCGCAGCCGGAAGCGCATGCTCCCGAGGCGCTTCACAAAGTCAAAGTCCACCTCGACGCCGATGTGCTTGCGACGCACGTACGGTACGTCGTGTGCGAGGCCGTACACGCCCGCGGTGGCGTAATTCTGCAGGAGGGTTAGCGCGCAGCTCGAGTTCCCGCTCCAGCTTTCATACGAAGTAGCCGCTCGCAGGTCCGGCGCCTCGAGAAGGAGGCCCGACGAGTTTGCGGGGTTAGCCACATAGCCGTCCCCCTCGCTCGTGTATCTAACGACATCGCAGAATTCCACGGCGCACATCACCCGCCTCGAGTCGAATCGCGCGAACTCCTTCGAGGTGTCTACGACGAAGTCCCCGCGGTGGCCGGATGTGCGCTGCTCGGAGCTAACGAAGATGCGGTGGACCGTCATCCGCCTACGAGTTTACTAGAAGTGGGCAAAAGATTTCGCCCGGATCAAAATGCAGAAGTTGCGACTCCCGCCTCGATGATCAATACCGCGTCGAAATGCGCCCACGTGCTGATTTGGTAAGCGGTGCTTCCGGGGGTCACGGTTCCCAGCAAGTAGCAGTTGGTGTTGAGGGTGTTCTTGCCGCTCTCGGTCAGCGTGCTCTTGTGGCTGAGCACCTCGAGGTTCTGGCCTATGGCGAACGTGCCGGATGCACTCCCACCGCTGTTATTTTTCCACGAAGTCAGATTTATGAGCGACGTGTTTTGCGTGCTCCCGAACGTGTGCATGGCTTTCATCAGCTCAGCGAAGGTCTCGACCTCTTCGCGCACGGGTGTCTGCGGAATGTTTTCGCCGGACACCGAGTAATACCAATTCTTGAGCCCACACGTGGTCCGAGTTGAAACCGACTTGGACGCGGCTAGAGTGAGATCGGCCTGCTTGCGGAATATGGTGTAAAGCGTTTTGAGGGACGAGAACCGCGCGGGGATAAGCTTGTTGATTTGCCCCTCATTGGCCTGGATAGAGTTGGTGTAGTTGGCGAAAGACTCGTACGAGATGACGTACCGCGGGTTGGCCTGCTGAATCATGCGATCAACCTCGCTTGTCACCTCCACAAACTCGAGCTGCAGTTCGACGTTGCCGATCTCCCAATCGGGAGCCGTGCCTACCACGGCGGCGTTGGTGGCGGCGAGAGTGAGTTCGAGGCGCAGATCACCGCCGGTCATTGCGCCGGTTGGCAGGTACTTCGACTGAAGGCCGCCAATGATGCCGGACATGATCGGGATGCAAAAATAGGCAGTTGTTCCCGCAGCAATCCCAACGCCCTCGCGGTAATGGGTGTCTTCGTCCTCATTGGAGCCGTACATAATGGAGCCGCCTCCCAAGAGCTCTTCATCCGAGGACTGAATGTCGAACATGAGATGGTACAGCGCATTGTACTCGTGGATCTGCTCGAGGAGATTCGCGCCGTGGTAGAGCGACAGAGACTGGATAAACGACGAAGCGGTGTAATCGGGCTGCAAGGAATTGGCGGCGTGCTTGTTCTTCACGGAAAACCGCAGGTAGGACATGCGGGTGTTGAGGTAGTGCCCGCGGCGGCCGCACGGGATGTTGATGAGGATGGTCTGTTGACCCCCGAACGTGGTGCCATTGTAGGCGGGCACGGTCTGCCGGTGGGTAGTGCCGGCGATAGAGGCGGGCTTGGGCTTAAGACAAGGGAATCGCTGACTGACATTTTAAATAATGCTGAGAACTTTATTTTAGCGAGGCGGGGCTAGCGCCGCTCTAATCCGCTACGATTCGAGCCGCTTTGGTACGCCGCTTTGATGCTGTGCATGCCCCCCCTGACTTGACCGTAAGCCGCTTTCGCTTGGCCAAAGTCCACGCCCCCGCCGGAGAGGGCCTTCTTGCCGACGTCGCCGAGCACGCCAATGCCCTGCGCCGCCGCCCCGGCCGCCGCAAACCCGGCTCCGACTGTCGGGCTGAGCACCGAGATCGCGGGCGCGAGAGTCATGAGCCCGCTGCCCACCTTGTGCCCCAAGTAGGAGGCCGCGCCGGCGACTTTGCTCCCAAAGGCTTTGAAAGTGTGTCCAAGCTAGCCAATGAACGTCATCTGTATTTACGATCATTGCAGAAATTTACGTGCGGGCAAAATTATCGTCGCTGCCTTCGCGGCCGGGGCACGATGTTTGGCGTTATCGGCGGAAGGGCCGCCCTGCTTGTCGATGCGCCGTCATTCCGCCCAGAATTGAAATTGGCTTGAGATTCGTACGGCACCATTTCTCCATCGCCTGATGCGAAGCCTCTAACCGGGCGTTTCCCCTTTCTGATATCCTCCTTCTTGTTCCCAAGAGCGATGCTCTCTCGCAAAGCCAGCGAGGCCGCACTTGACGCAGTAGCCGTACGGGGGTTTCGCTTTGTCCCGGGCATGTTTCTGCGCCCCCGGGTCATTGCGTGAAAGGAATATCTGTCCAACTCCGGTACGTCTTGAGGACGAGGAAACACGCCGACCGGGTTGAAATGCGTTTGAGGTCCCTCGTGACCGGGTCCAAGGGCAGGCAGATCTCGAAACATTTCTACCTCGGGTACCCTGCGACCAAACACCGCTTCGGGAAAAACCTCCTCAATTGTTTCAATTCGCGACCTACGGCCCTGCCTTCCGCCGAGGGCTACGCCCGATCCGTCGAATTGACGAACCCATTCAGCAACGCTCGTGCCCCCGGCTCGCGGCCTCGCTTCGATCGCAACGACATGCTGGTGCCCCGCCTCGACGCGCGCCGGCTCGTACAACATCGGAACGGCCTGGCTCACGGGGGCGGGGCAGCCGGGCGCACGGGGGCGGACGTCGACGCTTCTGACATTGTGGCGACAGCGGTGGGTGGAATCGACACCGCGGCGAGCCCCTTTACCTCCGTCATCCTATCCATTACCGGAGGTGCATCCGTTTGAGTTGAACCGGCCCTCATGCTTGGCGGCCTCGTGCCCCCGCCCCCAAAGTCGCTTTGAATGAATGACCCGTCCGGCATGTGATTCACGCGAATGGGTTGTCCCATCGAGTAAGTGGCAAAGCTGTGATGCATCGCGCCCCCCGCGCCGCTCCCTCCCCCCGCGCCGCCGCCGCCGCCCGCACCGCCGCCTCCCCCGGGTCCGCCTCGGCCGCCCGACACGCGCACGGTGACATTATGTGTCACGCTCTGGTTCTTCCTGCCGCCGGTCTTGGATCCCTGCTTGCGTTTACCTCCCCGCGCCGCCGCCTTCTTCTTCGGCTCCGCTTTGCGATTGCTGGATTTCGTTGTCTTCCTAGGCATTTAAGTTAATACGATCAAATTTCTTGTAGAATAAGCTTTTCTCGACATCGCAGAACAGAAAGTCGTACCTTTCCCTGAACACGAAGCGCATGAGGCTGTCCGCGGTGTGAGGGTCGAGGAATATCAGCTCCTTGAATATGGCCTCGTACTCGCGCTTGTTACGGGGTTTCAGCATGGCAAAGTGCGAGATGGTTTTTCGCACGGGCAGCGGGATGGCGTTAAAGCTCTGTACGAGCATCAATATCGAAGTGCGAAGGTGGCGACGATTGTAGATTATCAGCTTCATGAGCCGCTGCACGTCCCTATCTTTGAGCGCCGCCGTCTGGTCGTCTATCACGAGGAGCGAGAACTCTTCCTCGTCCGAAGCCGTCTTCAGTTTCTCGTGTATGCCATCGAGGGTGGACCAATCCAGCTCATCGTAGCACTTGTCGTGCTTTTTGAATATTTTGACATCGAGCGAGGCAAGCGAATGGGGCGGCATGACGAGGTGCACGTGCTTGAACGCCTGGAAGTACATCTGCGGGCTCCGCAGCATGTTGACCATCAGCGACGTCTTCCCGCTCCCCGCGCTCCCGATGAGCGTCATGAAGAACGACTTGTCGGGCAAGGGGCTCTGGATTTGAGGGTGGATCTTAACGTCGCACTTGAACTTTGGGGGCTTCATTACAATCTTCGACCGTTTGTCGATGTGCATGCCTGATTTTAGTTTAATCAAACGATTATCACCGAGTCGTAAAAGTCTGCTCGCTCTTCATACCGCGGCGCCGGCTCGCTGGGCTCCTCCTGCCGCTTCGGCTTGGTCGCCCTAGGCGGCGCCCGCGGCTTCCGCTTGCGGGGCGGCTCGGGCTCGGGCTCCCCCGCGGGAGGGGAGGGCTTCTTCTTCCACGGCCCGCTCTTGAAAAACTCGGACTCGATAAACTCGTCTATCGCGCTTAGGCCAACCTGAGGCGGTCGAGAAGCCCTAGCTGCCACCTGCTGGTCTCCCTCGCCTGCTGAAGCTCCGCCTTTGCTTCCTGGAGCTCCGCCTCTCTTTTTCGGAGCTCTGCGCTTTGCGACAACATGCTTTGCGGTATTTCCAGACCGTCGTCAGATAGCTCGCTATCCCGATCGCTTGGAGGGTCTCGACAAGCCAACTCATCATCATATTGCATCGATATTTGATCTCACGAAACATAAAATGGCGTCCGGGATCGGCGAAGTGCGGCTCTACCACAACACGGCCAACACCATCCCCGTGGGGGTCTATGACGATATCACCTCGCAATTCGCCGTCGGGGCGACGAGCGACGCCGCCAACCTCGTGAAGGGCGGTCTCAGCCCCGGGACGCAATATTGGTTCTGGGTGGAGGTAATCGATGTCGCTGGGAACGAGTCCGCCATCCTGCCGCTCGGGAGCATAACGACGGCGGCCGTTGATGACGTGTGGTTGTTTTACTCCACTGGATCCACCTTCGGGACGCAATGCATTAATAGGTTCTATTACAACGGTGCGGCCGGAGAAGGGGGTACGTACTCTCTCAATTACGATCACGTGACTTTGTACGACAATAACGAGAACAAAGGCGTGCTCCCCGAGAATGGCGACGGCTCCGCATCAGACACGGCGGTAGTCCAACAGGGTAGCAGTACCGCACTAACGATGAACTCGACGCTAGAATCGGGGTACGCTCAGTTGGCGTGGGGAAGCACGACCGCGTCGGTGGCGGAGCCAAAGCTCGTGTTCAGCATCAGGATACCGGGCGATTACTCCACAAAGGTTCCCATGGCCGGGTGGTCGTGGAACCAAGGCGCCATCAACAGTTCGCAACTAGGGAGTTGGATCATTTTCCGAAACGGCGCTCAGATGAATCACACCGGTACGAACAACCCCGGGGGGAACGGGCAGGCGTTCCGCGACATTGGGCCCCTCTAGCTCGTACCAACTCTTGCGTAAGATATCCCCCTTGCGCGGTGCGTTTGAGAGTCTCGGTGCGTTTGAGAGTCTCGGTGCGTTTGAGAACCTCGGTGCGTTTGAGAGTCTCGGTGTGTTCTGCCTAAGTACTGCACCGAGTAACGCGCTCTTCGGCTCAAGGACCGAGCGAGGCCGGCGGCGCGGCGAGAGAGCGGGCGAGAGAACACCGCGATTGAGGCCGACGAGCGACTAAGCGTCTCGCGAGTGTTTCTATGTTTCTGAACTGTTTCTGTTTTGAAATCCGATTTAGAAACACGGAATCACGTAGAAACCACCTCAGAATGTCCGAAAACTGTAAGAAAGCAGCTGAATGTTTCTGTGTTTCTGTTTTGGCTCCAAAAGTATCACCTATGGAACGCGGGTTTTGTTCCTGGTCGGTACAAGGTACAAAAATATCACTGAAGAGCCTTTTCTGAGGGCCTAGAAACAGAAACACAGAAACACGGCGCCTTGCGGTGGCCACATGCCGACCATGGCGTGTCCCTATAAGCGGCGCGGGCACAAGGAAGCACCATCATTTCCACCACGCCCACACCAAAGTACTCGCTACAATACCCCAGCCGCTTTTGACCAATCGCCATGGCGTGCGCGAAGGCCGATGAGCTCCCCCCGAAGATTCAGCGCGAGCTTGCACAATACGTCGAGCGGTTCAACGAATGGAAGAAGATGTGCAGTGTGATGAATCGTCTTGATAAGGTGTTGAAGGAGTACATGATCGGGAACAACATTGATTTCATCGAAGACGAAGGCGTGCGGTTGTCCATGGCGCACCCAACTCGTTGGATGCTTGATCAGTCGCTCATTGTCGACATCGATCAATACAAGGTGAAGAAGACGATCAACGTTCTGACGGTGAATGTAGACGAAGATCAAGTGGGCGCGAAGCGCATGCGTGAGGAACGGCAATCTGTTAATAGCGAAACATAGCAACCGCCTCCAATGTAATCGCATCCAAATGTAATCGTTTCCAAGCTGAATGATATAATCGTTCCCAAGCTGATATAATCGTTCCCAAGCTGATATAATCGTTCCCAAGCTGATATAATCGTTCCCAAGCTGATATAATCGTTCCCAAGCTGATATGCAACGAATCGTCGCGATTTGCAAAACTCAAATCGTTTTCGTTTTTCGTTTTATTTTAATTTCATAGCATATACATAGCATATACCTAGCATATACACAGCCTGAAATATATATAATATATATATATATATATAGAGAGAGAGAGAGAGAGAGAGAGAGAGAGAGAGAGAGAGAGAAAAAGAAAGAGATACATGAGTTAGTACTTGCAGTATGGACGAATATTTATAATTTCGATATGATATCCAGCGTAGCCATCATTGGACATGGAATGTATATATCTATGAATAGCATTTGACAGCATGGAATTACTAACGCTCTGTAATAATATTATGGCGTGTTATGGCGACTTTTTATTTATGGCTTCATTAGAATTCAGAGACCTGTTTTGGCTTACTAGCCACGGCTTGAGTATAAAATGGATCAGCAGGATAATATCCGTAACTATTGTAATTTCTATATAATATTATTACTATAACATATAATTACATGAGCTAGCAGCAGAAGGCGATATCAGGAAATCACAAAAGGGCAATCAGAAAGGTCCTCTACAGCGACTGCGAGGCGGAAGCAGTAACATGAGAAGACGCAATATTACTATAATACTATGGTACATCCCTTGTCCGCTCGGTAGAGCGGTCGTCTCGTATGCGAGAGACCCGGGTTCGATTCCTGGCTGATGTATTTTGGCAATATCGGCCCGGCGTGTCCCGGGTTTACCCGATTGATGCATTAGCCCTTCGGGGTTCGAATGAGGCAATGGTCTATCTATGGGCTATGCCAGACCTACGACTGCAGTTGGCGCAAGAGGTCAAGTGCTGGGGCGGCTTCGACCGATGTCCCGGGGCGAACTTCACTTTACTTTTTACTATGATATCAACAGTAATTTAAGGGAAATCTTACTTGTATCCAGTGGATACGTATCCAGCGACGATTTTTACAATTTTTCAAGTCCAGACAGGGGCGCCGAGAGTGTCCAAGTCTGGACAGCACATGCTCGTACAACTGCTATGGCGGGCGGTACGGGCACGAGTACTATGACGACTGCCGATATATAATATGCTGCTCCTGCTGCTGGACGCGATGCGGCAGTACGAGTAGCGAAGCGCGTCATCAAGGGGCGGCGCCTGCTGCTGTAGAAGTCGCCGGAGCGCCATCGCCAGTCGTGGGCCCCGAGGGCGGCAAGTTCTCTTGCGCCGGCTCCCTCTTGGGGCAGGTGGCACGGTTGTGGCCAGCAGACCCGCACTTGCTGCATTTCCGTCGCCCCTTGGCCTTGTTGTCAGGCCGATTGTAGTCCTGCACGTTCGCGACAGCTTGAATCTTGGCCATGAGTGCCCTGTCGGCGGGGGCTGCTGCTTCCAGCGCCTTGCGCTTGCGGATGCCGTCCTCAATGCGCACCAGGCAGGCGAGGAGCTCTTCCGCCGCTTCTTGTTGGACGTATCCGTAGTCTACGCATATAAGGGACGTTACGGTGCGCGACCTCCCCCACAGCTTGCCGTATAACTGCCTTGCATGGCGTTGCTGGTCCACAGGAATGTCCAGCACCCGCTGGAGGCCAGCGCAGAGAACAGGGGTTACCTTGGCCGACAGGGGGGCTGCGACAGTCGCGGAAACCCTAGTAGCGTTGGTGCCATACGTCCATAGCAAGGACGACTCGAGCTGAGTTTTGTGCCATCTGGTGTTGATGAGGTGCAGGTGGAAGCCCGCCCAGGCTAGGTCACGATGGGCGGCGTAGAAGTGACGACATGGTAGGCCGGCTGTGATACACATCCCACAGGTACACCAGTGCGACTTGAAAACCGTGACGTTGTCCCCCTCCCGGTTGCACTGCACGCGGACTGGGTCGTAGAACACGATATACTGGCTGACACGATGTAGGCTGTTCTCCACTTGCACAACCTTGCATGTGTCACCATCAGGACGAGATGCCAAAAATGATGCCCAACCAGCGCGGCGGAACGGGTCCTTCTCAGCGAGGTCGGCACGATCCAGGTGCTCAGTGAAGCGCCTGAGGTCCAGCGTCCCAGGATCAACTTGCGGGACCTCCGCCACAGGATGAAGAGTGACCTCGCCCTCCAGGTCTTCGCCATCAGGTACCGCCGCCGCCTCATGGCAAGCCACCACACGGTAGTTTCCGCTGCTCCCCATCTCCTCATGGCAAAGCTGAGTTGCGTAGCCTGAGATGTGCTCAGCCAGCTTGTCGGTGATATCTGGGAACCACTGCTTGCACAGCTTGTCCTCGTCCACCCGTGATGTCCCTGCACGAATCTCGCGGATTTCCGTCTTCTTTGCCTTGCGTGCGTGAACCTCCCGGACCCGGTCAAATGCCTCCTCCAGTGTGAGGGTTCGCAGGAGGACACCATGCTTGTAGTCCTTGTTGGCGCCCTCGCCCCGGCTGCTGGCGAACGATGATGCAGAAAAGCACTGCAACCAAGGTGCCCCCCATCGAGGGAAGTTCGCGCCAAGTTGCTTCTTGAGGTAGCTTTCCGCACTGGGATATCTACCCAGCAACAGTGCCCACCTGTAATAGCACAATCACATGGAACTGTTAGAAAATATATGGGCTGGGGGGGTCGCATAATACGGCGCGGAGCAGGATGTATGGGTTGGGGGAGTCACATATGGGAGGGCGAGCAGCATAATGCGGCGCGGGGCTGGATGTATGGGTTGGGGGAGTCAGAGTATGGGAGAGCGAGCAGCATAATGCGGCGCGGGGCTGGATGTATGGGCTGGGGGAGTCAGAGTATGGGAGGGCTAGCAGCATAATGCGGCGCGGGGCGGGATGTATGGGTTGTGGGAGTCAGAGTATGGGAGGGCGAGCAGCATAATGCGGCGCGGGGCTGGATGTATGGGTTGGGGGAGTCACAGCATGGGAGGGCGAGCAGCATAATGCGGCGCGGGGCTGGATGTATGGGTTGGGGGAGTCACAGCATGGGAGGGCGAGCAGCATAATGCGGCGCGGGGCTGGATGTATGGGTTGTGGGAGTCACAGCATGGGAGGGCGAGCAGCATAATGCGGCGCGGGGCTGGATGTATGGGTTGGGGGAGCCACAGCATGGGAGGGCGAGCAGCATAATGCGGCGCGGGGCTGGATGTATGGGTTGGGGGAGTCAGAGTATGGGAGGGCGAGCAGCATAATGCGGCTCGGGGCTGGATGTATGGGGTGGGGGAGTCAGAGTATGGGAGGGCGAGCAGCATAATGCGGCGCGGGGCTGGATGTATGGGTTGGGGGAGCCACAGCATGGGAGGGCGAGCAGCATAATGCGGCGCGGGGCTGGATGTATGGGTTGGGGGAGCCACAGCATGGGAGGGCGAGCAGCATAATGCGGCGCGGGGCTGGATGTATGGGCTGGGGGAGTCAGAGTATGGGAGGGCGAGCAGCATAATGCGGCGCGGGGCTGGATGTATGGGTTGGGGGAGTCACAGCATGGGAGGGCGAGCAGCATAATGCGGCTCGGGGCTGGATGTATGGGTTGGGGGAGTCACAGCATGGGAGGGCGAGCAGCATAATGCGGCGCGGGGCTGGATGTATGGGTTGGGGGAGCCACAGCATGGGAGGGCGAGCAGCATAATGCGGCGCGGGGCTGGATGTATGGGTTGGGGGAGCCACAGCATGGGAGGGCGAGCAGCATAATGCGGCGCGGGGCTGGATGTATGGGTTGGGGGAGTCAGAGTATGGGAGGGCGAGCAGCATAATGCGGCGCGGGGCTGGATGTATGGGTTGGGGGAGTCACAGCATGGGAGGGCGAGCAGCATAATGCGGCGCGGGGCTGGATATATGGGCTGAGGGAGTCACAGTTTGGGAGGGGCAGCGGCATATAGCTCGGCGCAAGGGAACATTGGGCTGGGGCAGCCAGGATACGGGAGGGGGAGAGCGGCAGCATACTGTATGGGGGGGGGGGGGGGGGGGGGGCACACCGTGCACGAAAGGCAACCTCGGTTTGTGTTTTGGATGTGGTGATGAAGTCCACTACAAGCTGTCCGATGGCGCCGCCCACTGCACTTCTGCAATTCTTGAAAATGTTGGCGATCAGGTGGTACAGGCACCATATGTGGTAGGCATGGGGAAATACGTCGGCCACCACAGCAACCACCGCGGGGTCAGCATCCGTGATGATGACGAGGGGAGCGATGTTGTCGTGAGCTTTGAACCACATTCGTAGTTGCCACGCATACGAATCGGACTCCTCGTCGATGATGAAACACTGTCCGACGGGGATAGTGTGACCTTCCTTGCATATCGCAGAGAAAAACTCCGAGCTTGTAGCCGAGTTGGTCTAGGTTGTAGGTGTTGTCATGGATCAGAATATCCGACCCGCAGGCAATCCATGCTCTGCGCTGCTCGCCTGTGACCCACAGGACTCTCTTCAGGCGGTCCTCGTCGTCGAGAAGTTGGATAACAACAAGGTCAGGGTCCTTCAAATGCTGCTCCTCCAGAAGACGCTCGAGTAGGCGGCGGCATTGGCCGGTCGTGGGGGCACCAGAGCCCTTCACATTTCGCATAACGTTCCGGACCTGGGTCTCTTCGATGGTCTCGCCAGGAAAGTCGGCCACGAGCATCGCCTCTAGCTGCGTGTAAGTGCACTTCCCCCTCCCCACATAATGAGCGATCTTCTCACGCATGGCGTCCGGCAAAGGTTTGTCAGGGACAAGAACTTGTCGGTTGGGGCACAACGAGTGGGTCCCCCCAGATAGGCCCTCGCACGGACCGTGTGTCAACCCCGCCACAGCGGCCACGACCCACGCGGGATAGTCGCAGCGCGCCGCTTGGCTGGTGTGCTCGCCTGGGCGATTAGTCGTACGCCATATTGTGAGGAGGTAGGGGCATCCCACACGTCGGCTTGTACGTTGGCGGTGCTTGGAGGGGTCGTTCACCTTGAGACATGGCGCGGGCTTGCCAGAGTGCCCACACTGAATTCGAAGGCGGCGCGGGATCCCCTCGGCGTTCTTGTTGTCGGCGAGATGTTTCTGAGTAAACCCAACAGCCGTGGCGTAGTCATGTGCGTAGCGAACGATGACCTCGTGGGGTGTCGTGCCCCTGGCGAGCACGTGGCCGATGCGAGGTGGGTTGTCGACGGAGAAGCGGTCAAACTCTGGATCTGTAGCGTCAGGGGCAGAGCTTCCGATTGGAGGTGGCGCACTGTACGCGGCGGCGGGCTCAAATGGCGCTAACGGAACGGGTAGTGCAAGCTCGGGCGTCTGCGCAGTGGGAGGCAAGGAGCGCGGACCACCAAACACATCATGGATGGCAGATTCGGCGCCGCCAAAACAGGCGCAAGCGGGCGGGGGAGAGGTGGCCATCGTGCCGGATGGGCGCGGGACTCTGAAAGTCAACGGCGAATAATCCAGAATGACCTATTTCAAATCCGTGCCCGTAGCGACCAGTAGACAGTGCCGCCGTTGCTGTGCTACTGGAGGCGCTACCGCGGCTTGTCCAGAACGGCTTGTCCAGAAGCTGCAATTGGACCTGGATACAAATAACGCTGTATCCACTGGATACAAGTAAGATGTCCCGTAATTTAATATCAACAGTAAATGGACAAATTTATACCTTCCAGCAGTATTTGGGGGGGGAGGGGGGGCGGGGGGGGGGGGAGGGGGGAGCTCAGTGGCAAGTCTGCCGCAGCGGTCGTCTCAACCCAGCTGCTACGAGTACTCCAGGCACATACGCCAGGTCTTGCAACCTCCCAGACATGGCGGCTCAACGACTGCGCGCCTTGTTGGCCCGCTTCCCTGGCCGCCGGTGCCTGCACATCGGCGCGGCGCGCGACGCGGACGTGGTGGTGGTGGGCGGTGGCCACGCCGGGTGCGAGGCGGCGGCGGCGGCGGTCCGCCGCGGAGCGCGCACCGCGCTTGTCAGCCCCGCGCCGGGCCGCAGCCTGGGCGAGATGAGCTGCAACCCCAGCATCGGCGGTCTGGCAAAGGGGACGCTGGTGCGGGAGGTGGACGCTCTGGGCGGCCTGATGGTGAGTTGGCTGGAGGCGCAC
This sequence comes from Tetraselmis striata, assembly GCA_006384855.1. Taxonomy (NCBI): domain Eukaryota; kingdom Viridiplantae; phylum Chlorophyta; class Chlorodendrophyceae; order Chlorodendrales; family Chlorodendraceae; genus Tetraselmis; species Tetraselmis striata. Next base: position 64,074 of record VCJN01001640.1, read on the forward strand.
GCAACGGCAGTCGGAGGGGAGTAATTTTAAAATTTCCGTCCTTTCTCTTCTCGGTTTCGCAGCTGTAAGTGGCGGGGGGCGAATAGCTCGCCAACAGGCCGGGCTGTGGTTTAGTCACCTCAGCACCGTGTGGGCGTTCCTCCATTCCCCGTTCCCCGCTCCGCCGCTTTACTCGCATCCGTTCTTGATCAACAACACAAAATGATACGTTGAACGTTGATACAGGTAAGGATTAGTCGCTAGTGTCTATCAAACAGACAATCGCAAGTTTTCATTAGGACGCCACGTAGAGTACCCGCCCCATTCGGTGGTTCAGGTATAGTATGATTCCCAGCACCTGCACGAGTAGATCAATCATGACAGTGTCCAGTCGCATGGCCGAGCTCGTCGCGAGTCCGCCCGGTCGCGCTGACGCCATCGTGCACTTTTGCTCGTCGGCACAGGGGCGCGTGGCGGACGAGGCAGGCATCCAGTTCCGCATGCTCAACGCCTCCAAGGTGAGGCTGCCGCCAAGCTTCCCTAGCACCACAGGGCGCGCGACAGGAACCCAGGCGCTACAGCGAATGCGAGCGGGTGGGCAGGCTGGTGGCTGGCTCGCGGGTACCGCGCCATGACCCCCCCCCCCCTCCCCCCCCACCCTGAGCAGGGCCCGGCGGTGCGGGGGCCGCGCGCCCAGATGGACCGCGCGCTGTACAAGGCGGCGATGCAGCGGGAGGTGGGCGCGCTGTCGGCGGCCGGGCTGGAGGTGGTAGACGGCGCGGTGGCGGGGTTGATCACCTCGCGGGGGCACGCGGGGCGGCCGGCGGTGGCGGGCGTGGTGCTGCATGGCGGCGAGGTCATCTCTTGCCGCGCGGTCGTCATCACCACCGGCACCTTCCTGCGGGGTGTCATTCACATCGGCAGCCAGGCGAGCCTGCCCCAAAGCCCTGCCCCCCTATTCACCCCCTCCCCCCCCCCCCCCCCCCCCCCCTCCCCGCCCTCTTCCCCTCCGCCCCTATTCCGAAGTAATGCGGTGGAGGAGCCTGCCGCCCTTGCTGCTCCAAACAATGTGGGGCGCTCTGGTATCGACACGCGCCGATGCATAAATCTATATGAATGATAAACATAGAGTCGTTGCGTTAATAACAATGATCTGCACATAAGTCCGATGACCCTATGTGTGTGTGCTCATAGGGGTGATGGCTGCTGGTCAGTATCCTCGCAATCTGTGGCCATCTGTTAGTTGGCATCGGATGTGCATACAGCCGACATGGGTATATGCACATATACAACATACAGGATGCTCTTTACTACCCCCTTTAATACTCTCCAGGCTGGGTGCTTTCAACCATACCATAAGAGACAGAGAGAGAGAGCGAGAGATTACATATATGAAGTAACTTGACAGTTGAATCAGCGATGCGTCGATTTTTCAGAGAATTTTAAAAGAACGGGTTCTATATCACTGGCCTACAGCCCATTGCCAGCGCTTTGTACACCCCTGCACATAAGTTTGGGGTCCCTTTTCGGCAGTCTCAAGACTTCAGAAGTCTAGGGTACCTGAACGTAGGGTACATGAGTTGAAACCCTGGAATCTCAGAGGGTTTGATAAAACCTGCATGACGAGTTGCTCAAACCGAAGCTTAAAGACCTTTGACTAGGGTGTCACGCTGCACTTGGTGCGTGGATGGGCGTCGCCTGCAACTGCACCAAAACCAGGGTCGGTGTCACGCACACGCCGATGCGCGTAAATAGACAACCAAACCGCGCGATGGCCATGAACGCGTGAGGAAACACATTGGCGAGGGGCTCGGGAGCATTTGGTTGGGGTGCAGCCGTGTGGGCGGCGGCCAGTACATGTCGCGTTGCGATACTGGCATGGCATCAGTGTCGGCCACGCTCAGCAACACCCCCTTGGCTTTAAAACGCTATAACTTCTCAGGGTTTGCTCAGAAACTTGTTTTAAAAATACCACGCAATTGCTCGTTCATATCTATCTGCGTCGAAACCAATCTTTCAAAATCAAAAATTCGGTCCCGGAAAAAATTCCCCAAAGATGATCATCCAAGTTGCCCCTCACTGCCTCATGTGCCCACCCATGTCGGGCGCGTGGCTTTGCGCCAAGTGTGTGTCCAAGCCCCATACTCGGCTGTGCGAGAGCGTTATGTATGTGGATGACCACGGATCACCAACATTTGGCATGTGCCGCCTCCTAGCGATACACACATCTACCAGCCAAAATGCCATTTTCCACAACACTTTTCAAGGAATTTCATTTTAATTAAAGTCCACGCCCCTACCGCGCCACCCCGCCCACGAAACGGTGCAACCCTACTGGCATTCCACCACGCGCCCCCATAGTAGATAGAGCATCGCCATACGCCAAGGGGGCCATCGAGCGCCTCTCCTACGTGCGTTCGCCGCAGAAACAGCAACATTTTCACCCCAAAACTGCTCCCCATAGTGGCCAACTTGTTGTCGGGGTGTCACGTCGTGCCTATAGCGACATGCTTTCAGTGGCCTACACGCACGGTGTGCGCAACTTGTGCCAAGGGGCGTATTCACCGAGTTTGGTGCGACGAGTGCCGCTATTTCCATAGGTTTGGACGGTTGGCGCAACCCATAATTTTCTAGCGCCAACGCATCATGCACTGATTTCGCGTTTTGTAAAGGGCGCCCACAAATGGTCGTGTATGTTGTCGCGCGGGTGGGTATGAAGCGCACAATAGGCGTTCGCCCGAACTAGTCCCACTGTACTTAGCATGTATGCACATGTAGCCGGCGTCATCCTCGCCCACGCATTCGCTTTGCGATCGAAAATGCAAAACCCGGACTTATGTGGAGGGGTGTAGTATCAGAGTTTTTTTTTCCCCATTACCAGCAGCGAGTAGCGAGTGCCAGTACTCATAGCCTCCCAACCGTGAGATCGTAATCGGACGGCTGTGTAATTAAGGACCGTGGGCGCGGGCGGGCGGGCGGGCGGGCGGGCGGGCGGGCGGGTGTATTGTAGTACTTTGTAGTACATTCCAGTACATAAGCGCTTTAGTCATACACCTATAGGCCCGATCCGCTGCACTATACGGGTACCCTACGGCAATAAAGCTCACCGCCGAAAAATCGACGCTTCGCTGGATAAACACGGCTACACAGGTGTATATTTGTACACCCAATAGGGCGCGTTCATGGCGTCAAGCCGCCTCTGAGATGTGCCGATGACTTGCTATGACGTGCCGCCCGGAAACGTTCCTCTTAAAACGTTCCTCTCTCTCCCTCTCCCTCTTCCTCCTGCCTTACATCTAGGAAGAAGTACGGCACCGCACAGCCGCCACCCTGCCACAGGCTCCTGAGGGACCCCCCCCCCCCCCTCCTCTCCACCCCCACCCTCTTCCCCTTTTCCATTTTCCCCCTGTCCGTTTGCCTGCAGTCTCGACCCGCTGGCCGCCTGGACAGCGGTACAGCCGAGGTGGCCAAGGCGGTGCCCAGCCTGGCGGGGCTGGCCGCCGCCACTGCGGTGGGCGCAGAGGACGCGGACGCCGCGCTGGCGGCGACCTCCCTGTCGGAGGCGCTCTCCACGCACGGCTTCCGGCTGGGCCGCCTCAAGACAGGCACGCCGCCGCGGCTGGACGGGGACACGATCGACTGGAGCCGCACAGAGGAGCAGCCGGGCGACGAGGCCCCGGCGCCCTTCTCCTTCGCCAACCTCACGCGCCCCGGCTGGCGGCCGCCCGCGCGGCAGGTCAGTTGCTTCGGCACGCGCACCACAGCGGAGACGGAGCGCCTGGTGGCGGAGGCGGTCCGTGCGGGCCGCGGCGCCAGCTTTGAGGTGCGCGCGCCCCGCCCGCCCTGATGCAGCCCAGCGACCCCGCGCTGTCTTATCCACCAAAGACACCGGCATGCAGGGCGCAGAGCGCGCCTCCCAACACTGCTACGGGTACACTGAAGCAACGTAAGCAATGGTTTCGGAGCATAAAGCTATGGAGAGCTCTCAAGTGTGCGCACATGAGGGAGAGAGGGAGAGAGAGAGATGAGTACACCAGTCATTGATCTGCCATGAGTTAAGAGTGCCACAGAGGGCCGGACCTCCAATGGCTGGGTCTAGTGGGTATAATATATATCTACATATTTTATTATATGTAGTAAAAATATACATAGACATACATAAGAAATGTACATATATATCTACATATTTATTCATTTATATGTTTTATCTTCAAATAACTGAATCAGTGAATATATATATATATATAGAGAGAGAGAGATACATGTAGTTTATAAATCTGCATACATTAGATGTATATATACATTTATATATGTACATGATATAAACATTTGTTTCACGTGTTGATACCGCAATGCAAGCTACCATGCCAACCTCGCTACACCTGCCATCCCGCGTGCCCACTGCCCCGCCGCTCTGCAAATGCTGCCCTCTATCCTTTGCCCCTGTCCTCATCGTGCCGCTGGCACCCCGGCGGGGTCTTGATGCCGCGGTTGGAATGGTTGCCGCAGGGCCCATCGGGGGCAAGCGCTGAGGGGCAAGCGGAGCCGCGCTACTGCCCCTCCCTGGAGTCCAAGTGGCGCCGCTTCCCGGGGCGCACGCACCAGGCAACCCCCCCCCCCTCCTCCTTCCGTCCTCACCCCTCTACCCATCTCTTCATGTAGACCTCCTAAAGCTGCGGCACTGTTCAACAACGCACTCCACTCCCACCGCCCCGATCCCGTACAGCAGGCCACAAATTTAGTGACAATCGTGCGTTGTTGATTGGATTAGTTGATGGTCACCGGCCAGCCACTCATGCACAGCCCATCCAAAAGGCTCTCGTTGGCCCAGTAGAGAGATAAAGCTGCCGAATGGCCGTGGCATGACATTGTCCGATTCCACAGGTGTGGCTGGAGCCGGAGGGGCTCTCCACCTCGGTGGTCTACCCCAACGGCATCTCCAACTCGATGGAGCCGGAGGACCAGCTGGCGCTGCTGGCCTCCATCCCGGGCCTGGAGCGCGCGCGCATGCTGGTGCCCGCCTACGCGGTGGAGTACGACTACGTGGACCCGCTGCGAGCTGCTGCCCAGCCTGGAGACGCGCCGCATCGGCGGCCTGTACCTCGCCGGCCAGATCAACGGCACCACCGGCTACGAGGAGGCCGCCGCGCAGGCGAGCCCCCCCCCCCCCCCCCCCCCCGGGGGCCCCATCTATCCTCGACGGCTGATGTGCCCATGCACAGCGCAGCAGGCGGCATGTGCAGTGATTGATTGTGGCATATCACTCCGCACGACACTATTCTTTGACTGCAATCGACGAATTCAATGCCCAGCATTAGTTAGCCCGGAGCGTTATTTTGAATAAGTTTACATTGGTGGAATACAGACAGCGTCTCATGAAACTCCGCGCTTTCGGTGAGCGGTCCCTACGCACGGCCAGCGGGTTGCAGTGCTGATGAGACAGGCGCGAAAGTGCCATGGTTGCTGAGTTCCCCGTCGGACACATTCGGATGGACATGCTCCCAGGTTGAACGCAGCAGCCTCCGTCGACAGGCGATGTAAAGGCCGCACCCTGAGGATGGAAAGGGGCCTTCGTCAGGCAATTAATGCCGACCATCGCCCTGCTGTGCCCACTGAACGGGGCCGGCTTGCTCCCGCTCCACCCTCACAGGGCCTCGTTGCGGGCGCCAACGCGGCGGCGCCTGCAGAGCCGCTGCTGCTGAGCCGCTCCGAGGCGTACGCCGGCGTGCTGGTGGACGACCTCGTCCAGCGGGGTGCGCTCCCCCCCCCCCCCCCCCCCCCCCCCGCCGCCTTTGCCTGCTTCCCCTCCATCTCACCCTCACCAACCCCGGGCTGAGCCCCCCCCCCCATTCCCCCCTTCCCTCCGCCCCCTAGGCACCGCCGAGCCGTACCGCATGCTGAGCGCGCGCGCGGAGTTCCGCCTGCTGCTGCGGCCCGACAACGCGGACCTGCGGCTCACCGAGACCGGCATCCAGCTGGGCCTTGTGGGTGCGGTCCGCCCGCCCCGCCTGGCCACCCCCCCTGTCAGTTCGTGCGCAAACTTTTGGCGGTCCAGCTGCCGCGTCAGCCTTGCTGTGGCACGAGGCTACCTTGTTGACCCCCCCCCCCCCCCCCCTGCCCCTCCCGACGCGCACCCGACCCGCCAGACGAAGCCCACGCAGAGAGGTTCCGCCAGCGGCGGTCGGAAGTGGCGGACGCGGAGGCGGCGCTGAGCGCTGCCGCTCTGAGCTCGAGCGAGTGGGCGCAGGCGGGCATCCGGGTGGCGCAGGTAGGGGCTGCCCTGGGGGGGGGGGGGGGCGGGGGGGGGATGCCCGGCCACATGGCGCCGCAAAGGCTGCCAGCAGTAGCGCTGCCCTGAACTGGCCTGCCCGCTGGCAAGGGTAGCGCTGCCTGGCCAGTGGAGCCCCGGCTGCTGAGCCCTGCGCACTCAGGTTGCTCAACATGTTTCTAGGGTTGTTGAATACGCCCAAACCCTAAAGCGCGCTGGTGGTGCGGTAGGACGGGTCCACGCTCTCCGCCGCCAAGATGCTATCCCACCAGGGCGTCACGCTGGAGGCGGCCGCGCAGGCGCTGGCCGCCAGGCAGGCCGAAGGTGCCCTCCCCCCCCCCCCCCCCCCCCAAAATGCTGTATATTCATGACGTAGCCGGGAGTGCTGATGCGACGACCGGAAGTTCCCCTCTTCTCTAGCTGGTGTTTCATGGTGGCAGGCGGCATATCAGCTGAACGCGGCTCGCAACCCACCCGCATGCTGAATTCAGTCTGAACGGCCATTGTGAGCTGTAATGATAACAGATTCGGGCTGAATTTATGCCGGAATGTCTGCGCACATAGCTAGTACTGTTGCTGTTTTAGATGGTATAATACTCCAAATGTATGCAATCGTGGAATTTGAAGTTAAGTTTGCTCGGGGTGATCGGCAGAAGCCGCCCCAGCACTTGACCTCGTGCGCCAACTGCAATATCCAATCGTGAAATTACCCCTGTGCGGCATGGGTGTAGAAATCCCGGCGACAGCACGAAGACAGAAACATAAATGCGAATTTAAACTGAACATAATATGTATATATATGGTATATATTATATATGTATACATATACCTATATAAATATATAACAGTAAGATTGGATTAGTGCAGGAGGTTCGAAAGGGAGTCGTTGGCCGTGTTGCGCCCGGGTAGCCTGGGCAGCTCGCGAGTTCCGGTAGAAGGGAGGGCTGACCCGAGCAGTAGAGTCAACCCCGGCGCCACCCCGCCAGGCGCAGAGCTGATCCGCGCGTGTGCATGCCCCCGACTCAGGCGCGGAGGCGGTGGCAGCGCTGGTGTCGGGCGGCGGGCTGGCTCGGCCAAGCACCGCGACCGCGGTGTACAACTGCTACTACGCGCCGTACGCGAACAGACAGGTAGGTGGGCCGCCCCCCGTAGTAGCGCACTCGCCCGCTGAGAGTTCTCGCGTGCTACTGTTGTTGCCGGTACGAGGTAGACTTTTGGGATCGTGCGATTATGCCCTTAATCCACCATGCGCCATGTGAGTTATTCTCTGTCGGCAGGTACCGGTGCCGGGTATGCGTACATGCCATCATGCCGTAGTAGTATGAGAATATAACCTTCAGCGATATATATGTACCTATACATATATACATATAGCGATACATTCAGCGATATATATGTATGTATATAGCGTAGCGTACGGCAGGGCGGGACGCTTCGGCTGCCCGAGACCGCCCGCGCTCCCTGTTTGGGACATACCCCTCCTGTGGGAATACATAAACGGCAACACGGCGCCGCTCTAGCTAGATGCCCACCCGTGCAACGGTCGAAGTTGCGTTTAGCGGACCGAACCCCCCAGTGGACGCCTGGGAGTCTATGGTAAACTGGGCGCGGAAGCCGGAGACGCAGCGAAGACGTCTGAGATAGGCGGAGATAGCAGACGCGAGGGGCAGCCCAAGGCTGTGAAGGAAGTAGACGGGGTTGGAAACAGAAGAGGAGAGCCGGTAGCCGGAGCTGTAATGCACATCTGTGTGCCTACTGTGGTTAGATGGCAGGCCCTCAGAATAGCTCGGTCCGGGCGGCGGAGAGCAGCGGGTTAGCATGTTGTAATCAATTTGAATTTCAATATGTGTATGTATGTATATACACATATATATGTATTCATACACATATATACATATATATGTATAAATATATAATATACATATATTCGTGCGGCTTGGCCGTGAGACAGCTGGCCTGCTTAGCACCAGACTAAACGGGAACAAAGTTGTAAGAAATTCCCAAAACACATACATATATATGTGTGCATATGAATATGTACATATATGCATGTATACACACCTGATTTGTATATATCTATATTTATTTATTCATATTTATGTATGTATTTTTCATATATACCCGACAAGATGATAGTATTTTATAGGGTCTCGCGAGCAAACATGGTTCTTGCTGAATGGCACTTCCTCGAACGACTATAATGGAGATGAGTCCACACACAATGATCGCTGCATGCTCATGTATATTTGTATGCGTGTGTAGGAATCGCTAATGCTACGTGCATCGCATGCTCCGGCACAAGCCGTCGTTTGCGTCGACGGAAGGATATATCAACGCCCATTGGGGCTTTGCTGCCTGCCCACCTTCGCAGGCCAAGGACGTGGCGGGGCTGCGGAGGGACGAGCAGATGCACCTCCCGCCAGGTGCGCAGCAAGCCGCCTATTGTCAGTGGCAAACGCCGAGACGAGAATGCTTCGCCATCCCACCGAGCGCGCGCGAAGTATCCGCCCAGTAGCTCATTGTTGTCAATGTTATTATCCACTCTGAAAGACTAAACTCAAATGTAATAGTAGGGGATATGACTGGCGACGGTAAAGATTTGATGGTGGTTGAAGTCTTTCGGTTAGTCGGATTCGCATGTTTAATCCGTCATTATTCCGCCGCGAACCCTATCAACGATCACAGCGCCCCCTCTTCTCCAGCATATATATGGTGCATACTATATGGCCGCCACAGCTACGCGGCTGTCCCATCCCGTTTCGTTCCGTCTCGTGATGTTATGCCGTATTGTGTCGTGTCGTGTCGTGTCATATCACAGCGCCGTGTCGTGTCGTGTCGTGTCGTGTCGAGTCGTATCGTGTCGTGTCGTGTCATATCACAGTGTCGTGTCGTGTCGTGTCGTGTCGTGTCGTGTCGTCTCGTCTCGTGTCGTCCCGCCTGTCCGGCCTGGTATCGCCCTCCCCTCGCATCACTGTGCCTCGTTTCGTCCCTTCCCGTCCGGTCTCACTCCCTTCACAACCGAAGCCCTTAAGTCCCGTATGTATGGCGAATGCGGTGCCGCAGATCTGGATTACTCCGCCATGCCTTCGCTGTCGGCGGAGGACCGAGAAAAGCTGGCCGCGGCGCGTCCCGCCAGCATCGCTGCCGCCCAGCGCATCCCCGGCGTGACGCCCTCCGCGCTGCTCATCCTGCTAAGCCACGCCAACAGTCGGCGGCGCACAGCCGCGTCTCCGCGGGAGGGGCAGCGCCAGGAAGATCACCCCACGGCGTCGGCGGCGTTGGCTGGCGACAAATGACTGCTAGACCTATCATCTCGCCATGCTGCCGACTACTGTTCCCCTCGTGTTGGACTGGCCGATTCGGAATTTGTATGCTAAGGACGAGCGTCGAATGCTGCTGTCTGACGCCCAATAGTAATCGCCAAGTCGGAGACATATATTGCTATAATAGACGGTACACGAGATAAAATGAATGGAACCTCCACTTCATGTCGTCTGTGAAAGTAGTACATATATATCACATGTAATATAATCATAGTACAACGTCGCGCCCCCCCCCCCCCCCCCCCCCCCCACTTTCTTTTTCTTGGGCTGCGCCTTGCCGAGTCGCATTCACTCCATTCACCAGTATACCAGTTACAGAAGTGGGGGCAACCAAAAAGTAGGGGGGAAAGGCTCCAAAGGGGGGGGGGGGGGGTGTGATGGGAAGCGTCATCAGCTCAGGGTGCGGGGAGCCCCCATTGTCCCCTTTAGATGCCGCGGCTGCGCATCCAGCAGGGTGAGGCGCAGCTATCTACCGAGGTGCCGGTAACTAAGCTAGGCGGCGCTCTGCACGAGGCGGCCCAGCGAGGAGAGCTCCAGGATCTTGATGTCGGTGTTGGCGTCCAACTTGACGATGCCGTCGGCGACGTCCACGCCGATGAGGGAGCCGGTCTGGCCGCGGTGCTCCCCGCGCACGATCTTGACGGCGTTCTTCTTCTGCGGCGTCACCAGCGTGAGGTCGCCCGCGGGGAGGCGCAGCTCCGCCGCGCCGCCGTCGGGCTCAAAGCTGCCGTCGTCGCCGAGCGTGCCGGGCAGCACGAGCGCGGTGCCGGCGCCGATGTCCACCGACTTGACCACGCCCACGCGGCCCTCGTCCTCCTCGCCGGGCAGGTGCACCAGCAGGTCGTCCAGCAGGGAGAAATCCATGCCGCCGTCGCCGTGGGCGCCGCCGGGGCCGGGTGACATCGGCTCGCCCAGACCGGGGGTGCCTGCGTCCAGTGGCCGGTCCAAGAGGCAGGGTCAGCCCGTGTGCCTCATTGTACATATATTATATACAATAAGCCTTAGGAAACCACTATGGACTTAATGTTGCTAGGCACAGCGAACAGATAAGACTATACTGATGTTATGTGTTATGTGTATATATGTAGATAAGACTGTACATAATAAGACTAACAAGACCGGAAGTAATACATGAGACTGATCAGACTAGCGAATATACATTGTACATGCACATAATAAAACACTACACATATATATACATATTATCGGTCTAGGTGTCATTATTACCGACTCCACGGCTCGGCAGAGATATGGAAAGTCTGACTGGAGAGGGAGCGCACCGGGCGTGGCGGCGAGGCCGCCGGGGGTGAAGGGGGTGTGGGTGCCGCCGGGCGTGGCGGCCAGGCCGGGTGTGCCGACGGTGCCTGGCGTGAAGGGCGTGCCGGAGAGGTCGCCGCCGGGGGTGGGCGCGCCCAGCGCCCCGCCGGGGGTGTGCGCTGCCTCGTAGGGCGTGCGCGCCGCGGCGTAGCCGCCGCCCGGCGTGCTGGGCGTCGCGCCGACGGGCGTCATCGCGGGCGTGTACGCGTGCCCGCCGTCGCCGCCGGGCGTGTCGGCGTATGGCGTGAACGCGGCGCCCGCGGGGGTGCCCACCGACGGCCCCTTGTCGAAGGGCGTCATCGGCGTCGGCGCGCCTTGCTTGTCGTACGGGTCGTCCGCCGGCGGGCGCGCGACGCCAGGGTGCATCGGCGTCGCACCCGCCAGCGGGTTCCACGCGCTGTCGCGCATCGGGGTGGCGCCGCCGCGTGCGGCCACGCCCGGGTGGCTCGGCGTGGCGCCGCCCCAGCCGGGGTGCGCCGGGGTAGCGCTGCCGCGCGCGGGGGTGGCGCTGCCGTGGAAGGGCGTCGACTGCGGGTATGCCATGCCGCCGCCGCTGGGGCCAGCACCGCCGCGGCCGCCGGGTCGAGGGCCGGCGAAGTTGCCGGGCCCACGGCCGCCCATCCCGCCGCGTCCTCCAGAGGGGCCGCCGCGCCCGGCGACCTCCTCGAACTTGAGGCTGCCGCGCGCCACCGTCACCACGCGGTTCTGCGCCTCCAGCTCCAGCCGCACAATCGTGTCGGTCGCGTCCACCACGCGCCCCTGCAGCAGCACACGTCACACACACTCAGCCGTGAACAAACGCGGCATCCCTTCACACCGGTGCTCACACCGAGCGACCCGTCGAGCGCCCATATATCAACCCAGGTTGACAGGCAACCCCACGGAACACGGACAGACGGCGCCATCGGCACATGTAAACCCACGACCACAACACATACACTAACATGGTATGACACGTACTACATGGATGTATACAGAACGTCAGTACTTTGCAGTGCCGATATGGGTGCCAGCACGGCGGGCAGTGCCTGTCGTCCCTGGAGGTGACGGGTAGCGGGGGGAGGGCACGCACGCAGTAGCCGCGCCACTGGCCCTTGGAAATCTTGATGGTCTGGCCAATGAGGGCGCTGTCGCGGCGCGCCTGGTTGGCGCGGCCGCCCGAGTACATTCCGGGCGCGGGGCCGCGGCGGTCGCCCATGGCGCCGACCGCGCCGGGCCGCCCGGGCGCGGGGCTCTGCGGGGTCATGCGCATACCAAAGGCCGCAGGGCTCTGCGGGGTTACGCCCGGCCGGGTGGGCGTCATCACGCTGCCGGGGGTCCCGAAGGCCGCGCCGCCGCCGCCGCCGCGCGAGGCGCTGCCGCCCGTCTTGGCGCGCACGTTGCGGGAGCGGATGACGATAAACCCGCCGTGCTCGTTGGACTCGCGCGACTGCGGGACCACAGCAAAGTCAGCGGGAGGACTTGGCGTGGCCGCCAGCGAGTGGGTTGTGCAGTCACAAGGCACAGTGCGTTCCGCATTCATGGGGTGGCATCATGCCCTTGTATCACCATTGCCTGCATGCCGTCACACCATTCCATTCCCCGATCGAAATGACCACGCCAACCAATGCCAAGCACCATCCCTGTCCTTATGCAATAATGATGGCCATTAATGGGTTGTAATTCCCATGTGCCGCACAAGCGGCGGCGGGTTTGCCCATCACTCTGCCGAGAAAGGGCGGGGGAGGGGGTCCCCTGTGTGCAGCGCGGACGCACCTGCATGAAGAGCATGCCGCGGTGGATGTACTTGACGGTGCCGGCGCGGCCCTTGAACGCGCCGTCCGCGATGGTGACCTGGTCGTTGACCGCCACCTGCGCAGAGTTCATGTCTGTCGTCGGCCGCATCAGGCGCTGCGGGATGGAGCGCTTGAGGTCCGGCACGCGGCACACGCGGATGTCTGGCTTGTCGGGGAGGCCCTGCCACAAGGGAAACGGCGGTGAGATGGGGCCGCGAAGCAAACCAGCTCCAACGCACTCAGGCAGGCGCATTAACATCCAATGAGGATGTGTGTCGGGGGCGCCAGGACGCGGATGGGGAAGGAGGAGCCTACATGATTGGTGAGCACACGGCAGCTGTCCTTCTCGACGTGCACTATGACGCCGACCGTCTGGTGGTCCAGCACCACAAGGTCATGCAGGTCGTAGTCGCCGATCTTGTCCTGCCCTGTCGCGATTTCCTGCGACTCGGTGAGGTCGCGCGCAAAGGCGCGGAACTCCTTCTGCGTCATGTCGCTGAAGACGACGCACACGCCGTTCTCCGACTTGACCACCATGCCCGTGTTGCCGGAGTGCTTGCCATTGATGCACTGCACCAAAGGACACACAGCACAATAACAACGCATCGGTCAGCCTTGCGCCTTGGCCAAGTCCATCGCATGTGGGACCATGTAGCCCCGCTCTCTCGCTCTCGGCGGCTTTCTCCCATTTGCGCGCGCGTCGCTGCGTGTTTGCATGCGGAGATTTAAGAGTTGGTATGCAACACCGGCCCCTCGTGACCCTCCATCCGCACCTTGACGTGGTCGCCGGAGTTGAAGAACTTGGCGAGCTGGGTGGCGTCGAAGGTGAGCGCCTCGTCCAGGTCCTGCATGTCCGGGCATCACCACCACCTTGCCCTCCTCCGTGCGCCCCGTCACGCGGCCCGTGAGCTCCTTCAGGTCGCCCTCGATGACCTCCACCTTGTCGCCGCGCTCAAAAACCGCCACGGGCTTGCTGTCCTCCTTGTCGTCCACGCCCTGCATGAGCGCGCTCAGCTGGGCGTCGATGGTGCCGTCGTCCTCCTTTGCGTTTTGCTTGGCCTGCGGTCCAGCATGGAGGGCGGCCACGTAGGGGAGGGGCAAGACAGCTCATCCAAGCCATCGCACTCACACGATCCTACCATAAGATCAAAGTATGCTTTGGATTTTATCCCATATATTTATCAATAACATAGGAAGGGTCGGAGGGAGAAGGGATGGGGCCGGGGGGGGGGGGGGGGGGGGGGGGGTTGTCCTCGCAGCGTCCGCGTAATCATCGGCGAGGTACATCAGCGTACACGCGTTGGTGCCATTGGCCGTCAACCACCACGGATTGTATTCGGCCTGTCCCCTTAATAATATTCTGGCATAAGTACGAGCTGTCATTAGTCATCGGCAAGGGAGGAGGGGGCGCGCCTGGTTGAACTTCTGCAGCTCGTCCACCGGCGGCATCGCATCCTCCAGCGGCACCAGCCCCTTCAGGCTGACGACGCGCAGCGCGTAGCCATCCACAAAGCGCTGCGTGCCCATCTGGAAGAAGTAGCCGCCAGCGCCGTCGCGGCGCTTCTCCACCTCCAGGCCGAAGTCCTTGGCCTCCTGAGGGTTAAAGGCGCGCTGCGGCGGCTTGATCTAGCGGAGAGCAAAGGCGGCGCATGGGTCAGGACTCGGGCGGCTCAGTGTCCGGCAATCCCTCGCGCGCCCGACAGCTGCATGGAGAAATCAGGGGATACAGAGGATGCGCGGGCTGTGTGGCCAGCAGGGCGGCCAGGCGGCCAGAGTCGCGGTGTTTCCTGTAGAGCTCGGGACTCAAGGGGATCCCCGGCCCGGTCCTTGACATAGGTTTTCACTCACCCCCCAGGGGGGGGAGAAAAACGACATATGTGTGTCGCGATGCTCGGCATACGTGGTTGCCCAGCTGCTTGCAGGTTGACCAGGAGGAAAAGGGGCATGCACCGCTAGGGTGGCGGCGGGCGATTCGATGGGTGGGCAAGGCGGAAGGCGGGGGTGGGGGGGGGGGGGTCACCTTGGGTTTGTGCCCAAACGGCACCCGCTCTTTCTTGGCGAGCTGGCTGTAGTCCAGGCGCGGCACGATCATGATGGTGGCGCGCCCCGCACCGGCGTCAATGTCGTGCACGCGCGCGAGGTCGCCCGCGTAGACGCCGGAGCGGACGCGCACCCACGAGTCCAGCTCCACCTTTTGCTTGGCCTTGGTGTTGACGGTGACGGCGTCCACCATCTCCGCAATCGGCACCTGCTTGACGCCCTTGGTCCACATCAGCCCCTGCAGCCCGTTCATGTTGTCCTTCACGTGCGACTCCTTGTCCGCCTCGACGTAGATGTAGCCCTGCCGCACAGCAGGGGCCGCGGAATGGGACGGATCAGGACAGGGGTGCAGATACTGCGGCACCGCTCATTGGTGACCCGGACATCAGAGACACCGACTCGGTTCATCCCTTCCTTAACTAGTCAGTGCTGGGTAATCTATAGTCGTTCCGCGGTGACATGAAAGCGCGAAAGGGACATGGCGACAATAGGTAGGCTCATGCTGATTCACAGCATTCACAGCAATCGTGAAATAGAGGCAGGCGGGTGTAGGGCTGAGAGGGCCAGGCCGGTCAAAAGGCACGCCGCTGGATTGGCGCGGAAGGGGGGAGGGGGCGCACCTTGAGGTGGTCCTGGAAAAAGACGGACTTGATGACCAGCGGCTTGCCGCGGTCCGCCATGTTGTACGCCTTCTGCATGGCGCAGATCGCGATCTCGCGCTCCATGCCCGGCCGGCACCGCATCATCCACATCTTGGTGTCGCGGATGGTGGGCAGCAGGCTCTGCTGCCCGATGGCCGTGGTGTCGCCCATGTCCTCGTACTCCCGCTGCCCCTGCACGTAGCGCTCGTTCACGTAGCGCTCCAGCTCCTCGTGGTTCTCCTCATGCATGTCCTCCCTGAGCAATCCCAGCGGGGCGCTCAGCGCCACAGTGATTAAGAGGGGGGGGGGGGGGGAGGAGGGGCCGGGGGGAGGGGCGGGGCACCTGTGCTTGCGGACAGTGGCATGCAGCTCCTGCGCCTTGGCCGCATCCTCGTGGGAGGCGTCAAAGTCATCGTCGATGAGGTCATCGTGCTCCTCATCCTGCACAGCGCGGACGGGCTCAGCACCTCGCGCACACAACTGCCCGCAGCAGCGCTCTCCGCTGCCCCCCCCCCCCCCCCCCCTTCCCCACACACACACACACACACACACACACCTCACTCCCCAGCAAGCAACGCGCCCGCACCTCCATATCGTCCTCATCGTCGTCATCCACATCCGCCTGCTCATCGAAGTACATGCGCGCCCGCTTGCGCTTGTCGTCTACCTCCTCATACTGCACGCCAGGGTGGCAGCGAGTGTGAGCGGGCAGCCCTCCCGTCACACGAGCAAGCAGGATGGCCAAAGGGGCAAAATTGTGTACGTGTGTGTGTGTGTGTGTGTGTGTGTTCAGGGTGGGTTGGGGGTGGGGGGTGGGGGGTGGGGGGGGGGGGGGGCTGCCCACTCACCTCATCATCGTCATCCATGCGCTTGCCCCTCTTGCCCGAAGGCTTAGCCTTCCTGGGCGCCTCCTCCACCTCCTCCTCCTCCTCCTCGTCCTCCGTCAGCTCCTCCTCCGACGCATACTCGTCATCGCTCATTGCACCTTCTGCCGGGGAAGGGGGGGGAGGGGGGTTCACTCCCCCAGCCCCCCCCCCCCCCCCCCCCCCCCCCACACACACACACCCACCACCCCGTACACGCCCCTTCTGCTGCCTCAAGCCAGCGACTTGCGCGTCTGCGGACGGTGACGCAGCTGCCGGCAAAGGAGCCCTCAGCTGCGGCCTATCAGACGCAGCGGCGCCGTAGCGCACCACACCCAAGAACAGGCCGGGCAGGGCAAGGCCGGGAGACTACCCACGCCGGAGTGGAGTGGCCGTTCGCGGGCCCGGACTCGCGGGGGAAGAATGGCGCGGCAATTACGGGCTGGAATCAGGCTGAGGCGGTTCCCTGTGCCCAACGTGTCTGCGCGGGACCTTAGATGGCCATCCCAGACAGTGAAGGGGGGGGGGGGGGGGGGGGGGGGGGGTCCACAGACCCGCTGGCGCTTTACCGGGGCGGCTCTCGATCGACCTCTCTGGAGGCTGGCGGCTGCACGGCCTGCCCCGCGGCGCCCAACGACTTTCCTCCTAGACCTTCGACGCGGCTGCGCTCCAGGGTCTGGCGCCTTCGTGCAGTGTTTCGCTTCTCCCTCCCGGCCCCGACCCTCGTGCCCGCGCGCGCTTGGCGGGCTGCGCTGCTTGTTGATCGCTCCAGCTGATTTGCAGCCCTTGCGCATAGCCGGCGGCGCGCGAAGAACGCGCGCATTTATCAAAGGACACTACGGGTACTGGTAGTCAAGTAAGGATTACTGTATAATATAATTACATGAGCTAGCAGCAGAAGGCGATACTACCGGTATTACTGGTATCGTATAAGGATTGTCAAGTACGGATTTACTGTGATTACATGAGCTAGACGCAACATTCAAGTACGGATTTACTGGTATCGTAGTACAGTCGTAGCACTGCTCTTCGTACTACTACGAGCGGTACCTGTACGTGCGTACATGTACGAGTACCTGTACCTGCTTAGCTAGCGCAGGGTCCGCTGATTTATTAGGGGACATGTTACTTGTATCCAGTGGATACAGCGTTATTTGTATCCAGGTCCAACTGCAGCTTCTGGACAAGCCATTCTGGACAAGCCGCGGTAGCGCCTCCAGTACCCGTAGCACAGAAACAGAGGCACGACTGTACTACAGGGTCCGGGCACGGATATAAATTAGGTCGCACTGGACGCCGTTGACCCGCAGTGTAGTCCCGCACCCATCCGGCACGATGCCACATCTCCCCCGCCCGCTTGCGCCTGTATAGGCGGCGCCGGATGTGCCACCCATGATATGTTTGGTAGTCCGCACTCCTTGCCTCCCACTGCACAGACGCCCGAGGCTTGCACTATCCGTTCCGTTAGCGCCAGTTGAGCCCGCCGCGTACAGTGCGCCGCCTCCAGTCGGAAGCTATGCCCCTGACGCTACAAATCCAGAGTTTGACCGCTTCTCCGTCGACGACCCACCTCGCGTCGGCCACGTGCTCGCCAGGGGCACGACACCCCACGAGGTCATCGTTCGCTACGCACATGACTACGCCACGGCTGTTGGGTATACTCAGAAACACCTCGCCGACTACAAGAACGCCGAGGGGTTCCCGCGCCGCCTCCGCATTTAGTGTGGGCACTCTGGCAAGCCCGCGCCATGTCTCAAGGTGCGTGACCCCTCCATGCACCGCCAACGTTCAAGTAAACGCGTGGGATGCTGCCCCTACCTCCTTACAATATGGCGTACGACTAATCGCCCAGTCGAGCACACCAGCCAAGCGGCGCGCTGCGACTATCCCGCGTGGGTTGTGACAGCTGTAACAGGTTTGACACACGGTCTGTGCGAGGGCCTATCTGGGGGGACCCACTCTTGTGGGTCACTGGCGAGCAGAGCAGAGCATGGATTGCTGTGGTGGTTGCTGTGGTGGACCCCGCGATGATCGCTGTGGTGGCCGATGTATTTCCCCAGGCCTACCACAGATGGTGCATGTACCACCTGATCGTCAACATTTCAAGAACTGCAGCAGTGCAGTGCGCGGCGGCATCGGACAGCTAATAGTGGACTTCATCATCACATCCAGAACACAACCCGAGGTTGCCTTTCGTGCCCGGTGTGCCCTTCCCCCCCCCCCCACCACCCCACCCCCCGCCCCCGATCCCTTCCCCACCCATACCCCCCACCGCACCCCCCCCCCCCCCCCCCCCCCCCCCCGCTGCCGTATGGGCCGCTCGTCCCCCTTCCCATTACTCTGATCTCCCCAACCCCCCCATACATTCCAGGCCCCGCGCTGCATTTATTGCTGCTCGCCCCCTCCCCATACTCTGACCTTCCCCCAGCCCATACATCCAGCTGCGCCGCAGGCATTATTGCTGCTGCCTCCCATACTCTGACTCCCCCAGGCCCCATACATCCAGCTCCGCGCAAGCATTATGTTGCCTCGGCCTCCCATCTCTTTGACTCCTCCCAGCCCATATATTTCAGCCCCGCGCTGCATTTATGCTGCTCGCCCTCCATTACTGTGAACTCCCCCAGCCCATACATCCCAGCCCCGCGCTGGTCATTATGCTGCTCGCCCTTCCCATACTGTGACTCCCCAACCCATACATCCAGCCCCGCGCTGCATTATGCTGCTCGCCTCCCATACTGTGACTCCCCCAACCCATACATCCAAGCCCCGCCGCCGCATTTATGCTGCTCGCTCCTCCCATACTGTTGACTCCCCAACCCATACATTCCAGCCCCGCGCTGCATTATGCTGCTCGCCTCCCATACTCTGACTCCCCCAGCCCATTACATCCAGCCCCGCGGCCGCATTATGCTGCTCGCTCTCCCATACTCTGACTCCCCAACCCATACATCCAGCCCCGCGCTGCATTATGCTGCTCGCCCTTCCCGTACTCTCGGACTCCCCCAGCCCATATATTAGCCCCGCGCTGCATTATGCTGCTCGCCCTCCCATACTGTGACTCCCCCAGCCCATACA